>JABUQX010069252.1:0-39921 GCA_015478945.1 Trachelipus rathkii
TTAGCTATATATCTCTATATATATATATATATCACTAGTATCTTCCTATCTCTATATATATATATACTTATTATATATATATATATATATACTTTCTATTCTGCCCTCGCATAGAACATATCATATACTCACTTATATATATAATATACTATATCTATATATCACTCTATATCTATATATATATTACTCTCTCTCTATTACTATCTTTCATCTACTATTATTACCTTTCAAGGTTTTTGACTCTTTAAATCTTATACTATATATTATATATATTTCCTTTATAAATATACTATATAATACTATATATATACTATTATATATATATATATATATATCTATATATATTTATACTATATATATATTATACTTTATAACTATATATATCTACTAACTCTTAGTATCTATATCTATCCTTATCTCTATATTATATATATATATATATTTACTATATTACATATATATATTACTATTATTATATTACTCTATTACTACTATTTATATATATATTATATATATACTATCACTATATATATATATTATATATCTATATATATATACTCTCTGTATATATATATATCTATTTCATCTCTACTTCTCTCTTCCTCATTCTCTCTCTTCTCTCTCTCTCTTCTTCTTTCTTCTCTCTCTTTCTCTCTCTCTCTCTCTTGTTCTCATTTCTTTTCGTCCTCTTCTGCTCTTCTCTTCTCTCTCTCTCTCTCTCTCTCTCTCTCTTCTTCTCCTCTTTCTCTGTCTCTCTCTTCTCTCTCTCTCTCTTCCTTTCTCTCTCTCGTTCTCTTCTCTCTCTCTCTTCTCTCTTGCTCTCCTCTCTCTTTCTCTCTCGTTTCTTCTCTCTCTCTTCTCTCTGCTCTCTTGTCTCTTCTCTTCTCTCTCTCTTCTCTCTCTCTCTCTCTCATCTCTCGTCTCTCTCTCTCTCTCTCGTCTCTCTCTCTCTCTCTTCTCTTATATATTCTACTTTTTTTATATTATCTTTATTTTAGTTATTATTCTATATTCATCTATATTATTCTATATTCTTGTTATTCAAGAACACCGGCTCTAATTAATGCCGTCACTTGTTCTTTGGTTTATCCGCGTCAAATTAATGTTGAAGTCTAATTATTCTTATACCCCCCTGTATTTTATTATATATTGGCAGGTTTAAACTCGCGGTTACCACCCTGGTCCACACGAAGGCGGCCTGCCATAAATTTAATACTAATTTATTGTAACAACCTTTTCAAACACTACCTGGCTACTTTCAGGTTAAAGTTCGAGTGTCAGGTTTGAAACACGGTTAAAGATTTAATTTTACTGGAGGTTAGGATTTAATATTTTTTTTTTTTATCTGCCTCACGGACTAGCACTGGGCTAGAGACCGGGGGATAGGGGTCCCTATTTTTTAAAAATTTGTAAGCATGTCTCATGTAATAATTTTTTAATTTAATAATGCTTTGGTGATAGTTTTGTTTTATATCTAATAGGCATCAGTGTATATCTGTTATTTATTATAATATTTTTTATACATCAATACTGTGCAACTACTTAGACCCAAAAACGAAAATAGAGAGTACAAAAACTTTACTAATAAATACACAAATGTAGCTTAACTAACACTTTAGCGTATAAATTAATTAACATATTTTCCTCATGTTATAATAACATGATGTATAATATTTTTTTTGCATTTACATTTTTTTCCTGAGCCATATTTATATATATGTTATATTAATATATTATATTTATATAATATTATATATATATATATATATTTATATATTATATTTAGTATATATTATATATATATATATATTATTTCTCCACATATACTTTAAATCGATATAGTAGGATATGGACGATTTATGAAATTTTTGCAACGACGATAACGATGACGATTAGAACAAATTTTGACTGTTGTCGAAGATGGACAGATTGAAAACAGAAGAATATTGAAAAGAAAACTATTTTAAATTTTCTTATATTATATATATATATATATATATATATAATATATATATATATATATATATATAATATTATATATATATATTATATATTAGTATTATATACACTATTATAATATATATATATATTATATAAATTTATATATATATATATATATATATTATATTATTATATATATATATATATATATATATATATATATATATTTATTATATTATTTATATATTATATTATATTATATATATATATATATATATATTATATCTATAAGGTATAATGTATAGTATACATATAGTGAAGGTAGTCAGGGTATGTTACAACTACTATATCATATATATATATACCGAAATTATTATATATATATATATATAGCGATCTATTATATATAATTTGTTTATGTATATTTATATAGTTACTAATAATAAATTATAAACTATAATATTGTAATTATAATTAACTCAGAGGGCGTATCCAGGATTTTTTCAGGGGGGGGTGATAAGGGCACATTTGCGACTTTACGCAACTGTGGATATACAAATTCAAATTGTATGTTCAAATAAATTTAATATCATAATATAATATTATATTATATATTATATTATTATACTAATATAATATTATTCATATTTACTAATCAATCAATATTAATATAATAATTATAATATATAATATTATATATCTAAATATATACTGTATATATATTATATATTATTAATAATATTAAATTATATGATGTAATTAATTTGCTCTCTAATCAAATTACATAGTATATATTTATATATTATTAATATGGATAAATTATATAGAAGGAAGATATATTGTTTTGTGGTCTCATAAATAGCTATTTCTTAGGTCAATAGTATATTAATATGGTTTGTTCATATTGAAAATAAACATAGATTCTCACAATGTTAATTATATATATATATAATAATTTTATATATTTATTATTTTAATGATAACTAATATAGGGAATATATATAATTATCATATGTTAAAGTAGTTCGCTATATACAAGTTTGACAGAATATAGATAAGCTCATAAATTTAGGTACTAATACTACTTATTATTCAAAGTTAAGATAGAATTAATATATATTATTATATTTAGTATTAGGATAGAATATATATATAAAAGATTATTATTAAAATATATATTATATAGATAGAGGGAGCTGGTATATATATATAATTATATAGTATATTAGAGATATTGGGATTAAGTACGGATTATTATACTCTCTATCTAAAGTACACCTATTATATAATATAAATATTTTTTTATATATATAATATATATATATATAATTATATACTATATAATAGAAATATTAATATTACATATAATCTTTACAAAACTAATATATATTTTCGGGGGGGGTGCTGCGACTTTCGCAAGTGGTTCAAAAACAATGAAAGATTAAAATTTATATTATATAATCTTTATATATTATTATATTTACTACTCTTCCTCACTATACTATATATATAGTTATTATATAGTATGTCTATTTTACTATACGTATATATATATGATATATAATATATACTGTATATAATATTATCATATTATATATATGTATATTAGTAGTATAGAGCATATTCTTATCTATCATATATTATATATTATATGGCTTATATATTATATTATATCAGGCCCTTAACGGAGGACTATAATATATATAGTGAGTAATACTATATATATAAATATATTATTATATATACTATATTTCGTGGTATATAGTGAGAGTGTATAGTATATGATATATATATATATATAATAAACTATATTACTATTATTACTATATATATATATATACTATTATATTATATATACTACTATATATACTATATATTATATCATTTTATACCTATATACATATAAATATTAATATATAACACATATTATAAATAATTAGTTATTATTATTCATATATATATATTATATATATAATATATATTATACTATATATATATATATTCTTATTCTACTATATATAATACATATATATATTATATTATATACCTTTTATATACCTATTATTGTACTATATATAAAATTCTCCTAACACTTACCATCTTTTATAAGGTCATTTTTCAGTTTCTCGCTTTTTGACTTGAGATGATTCCATCAGCAATGTTTCCCAACACACACTACTGTGCTGAAATCTCGATGAATTGACAGTAAGTGCAAGACCTGTAATGCGATCCTCTGCTAATGGGACTCTCTTCGAACACTATTGCCGATAGAATACGGTTTTCAGGACGCGCTTATATCTACTCTGAACACAGAGTTCGTCTGAACTAGGTGTCGCGCGTCGGATACTCCGGACAATACCTGCTAAGATATTAACGTGAGTATGTAGCAATGTGTGTAGGAACTCCCTCTCCTCTTGTTCACACTTATGACAAGAGCATCCGATCGCGTTTTTTGACACACTGTTTCTCTATTTTTCATATATCTCGCTCGCATTTACGCTGCCTCTTAGAAAGATAAATACTTCTTCTTTTCTTAGTTTTGATATCCTTGTTGAGGGTACTGGAAGGTCGGTCCTTTTATCAATAGTAGTGATTGGCTTTTTCTTCAATATAAGACTTATCTAAGTGATCATCAGTTGGGATCACTTTCTGTAAATATTTACTAGAAGTGAAATCGAGATAGTGGAGTTTCATCCACTCAGAAATCAGATCATCTATAAAACGGAATAAAAACTGAGATGCGGTAATATGATTCGTGATCTGATGTAGGCACATTACAACGATGTTTCTGGAACTTGCTAGTTCTTGGAATTGTATTTCAATACCTAAGCTGTCGCATACATTTTTTAGCTGTGTGAATATGGTTTTAAACTCTGTGTCTGCATTTTTGTCTGCTTTTGTCTATCTTATTTGAGAAGTTGAATAGTTATCCTTTGCACTACCCAGTTTTTTATTGCACTGACTACTCAGTCCTCATGAGACACATACATTGTAAGCTTGTTTTTGGGTGTCTTCCGTTAATACATAAAGAATACATTTTAAAATGTATTATATCTCATTATTATAAATTTCAAATTACTGATTGATTATAAACTAACGAAGTAGCTTTCTGATGAAATTCACCTAGGCTCAATCTTGTGATTTCTTCCAATGACGCAAGTCATTGGTTCTCAAGAGCCTCTCTTCTAAATAAGTCGAAAACGCCCCGCCTCTCATTGCTCGTGTCCCGGCAATCATACAGTATCACGAAAGAAGTTCTTTTTGATTGCCTCTGTTATTGTTGGTTACACCCAGAAAGACTCTCTGTTCTTATTTTACTCTTCCAAGACTGTTTTGGTGCGCATTAGGTATCGGGTAAAAAGAAGTGCTCTACTTTCTGACGAGATGAATCTTCACTCAGATAGTTTGTCGATAATTGCCTGGAAATTCTTAGAGAGTCTGAGGAGATATAGGATTTAAACAATTGTGCGTATCTCACAACTGCTGTGATATGTAGCTTTAGTACTTTACTTCATCTCTCTTCTAATAACACGATTGCACTTCTTCGCGGATTCTCCTCTCCATTGTGAAGATGTGCTCCCTCATGTCCTTTGCCTCTTAAATTCCTATTTCTCGCATAGTATTAAACCTGGAACGATACTGCCCACGCTCTCTCCAATATACATCTGAGCATTTGCTCTAATGCTTTTTCGCTGAGATATGCAAAATAAACCGGAACAAATGAATAAAAAATCCTCTCTAAAGTAAAGGAGTACATCACCTCCATCACCAACCAATGCGGTACCTTACGACAAAGTGAAAAAACTGTTCTGTTTGGGAAATATCCAGTGTTAAATCAGCTAATCCTTAAACAAAATTGTTTTTATTACACTTTTTCCAGCTTCTGTTTCACTCTTGTGTGAACTCCAGCTGACTAAATGTACTCGTATGCATTTTCAATTCTGTATCATCCGGACCTGCGATATACCGAGGATAGTTTTTGGACGTATTAGAAGCTAAGAGGCGCTTCGGAAATAACATGGACACTCTCCATTATGCTTCGATAATCCTTAAAGAAGTCTCGGCTCTAAATGGCCTGTTCATTTTCAATAGGGTCTGGATGTTGTAATAATTCATCAGAGCGTCCAGAGTCACTTTGAGCCCCTTAATGCAAGAGCCGTTAAGCTCGGCACATAAACGTATAGTTCAATTATTGAGGAGGGTATTGTCGCTCTATTCCGTTGGTGCACATTTTTCTATTGGGAGTGTCCGCAGGTTGTTTATCTACCTATATATATGCTTTTGCTTCGCTTTATTTTACTGAACATAAGAGCTTCATATTATCTTATATAAATTCAATCAGCTATATACTACGCTAAATTTATTGTACCCGGTATAGAGACGTAATAGTAGAGACGCGTTATCCTTAGCCTTACTATTATATACAACGACTCACTAGCTTACTATAATATACCTATATTGGATTTTACTATCATTACCTTTTACTTATATCTAATCACTATTTCTACACTCAGAGTTCCTACTTGGTAAGGTAATCTCGGCTTTACTTCTTTCGCTCTCGTAGCTGGGCGCCATAGCAATCTTCTTCCTTGGACTCTTCCGAAATCTCTTGATGCCTGTAGATGATAGATCGTACTGAGAAAACTCTTTCGGCGCAGGGCCGAACTCGGTTTCTCTTCGTATCGTCTCTCTTAGTGTCTGTCACTAGTGGTGTTCCCCTCCTTGACGTTAATCAGTGTTGCTCTAGTGTTTATTTCTGCCTTTCAAAATAATTGTGATTCTCACTAGCATCTTTCTTTTCCATCTTCCGGCTCCTTTTCAAAATCGTTCTCTCAGAGCTCTCTAGAAGATCGTGTATATATAAGCTGCAGATAAACTATTATATATTCAATACCTCCCTCTAATCTATACTTACATATTTCCGCTTAGCTTACCCTGACCTTCATTCTTATTAAACCCTTACTCAATTAATCCATTCTCCTATCTATTAACTATAATCATAATATATATATTAACCTAACTATTCATAGTGGGATAAGGAAATGTATATATCACTACAAAACCCACAATAATAGGTAAAGGGAATTTATATTTATTCAATTTATTATACTATTTGATACATGGATGTGAAGTGGGATCAATATAGATTGTTTTTCTGCGAAAAATTGCACTGTCGAAAATTTCGGGGGGGGGGGCTGCAGCCGCCCTCAGCCTCCTTGGCTAGTCCTCTCGTTGCACCTTACTAACTAACTTATTCCCTTATCACATACATACACATACACTATACCCCTTTCCCACACATACTTTTACTATTACTCTCACTAACTACATAATAATCTATCTCCTATACTTCCGGTTATCTTTACGATATACGGAGAGTTCTGTATACGTATTACTTACCTATATGTATTATGACCAATCTTAACACTATTATTATCACCTCTTTAGAGTGTAATCGTCTTATATAACCACACTTCGCCTCATTCGATTCTCAGTTAATCATTGCTTGTTTTCACTTTAAGTTAAGTGCAAGGTCAGTCAAAGCTTAAAGGAAATATACCCTGAACTGAACATTAAGTGTAGTAATACTTTCACCAACCAAAAGCGTAAAACTGAGATACGTAGCGAATAGTAGTCTTGAGCCGGTCACATATAGTTAGGATACGTAAGTGTATATTAGTAAGTCGCTGGTCGAATGAGTGGATAGTCGTGGCACGTAGTTGTCTCTTCTCTCTCCAACTGCTCTCGTCTCATAATATGTAATATATATCCTATTATTTCATCTCCATTCCTTCTCATTAATAATATTATTTGCTTATATATACCCGTCTATATATATTATACCTACATATATAGGTTTCTATATCGTACCCTCACACATTATACGTATACTAATGGCGTACTAGACTATTATATCATCTACGTATATATATTCATCGTAGGTGGAGGGCTTATACTACTGGGTTTTCTCTCGAGTGTAGTACTTTATTGAAGTAATACAGGTAGTTAGTATCATGCCTTACTCAACGTATAGCACATACATTATAGGACTTAATCTACCTATGTATTATGTACTTATCGTACGAACGTTACTATCGTATATTGATACCCTCCTAATATCTTAATGGGAGGTATACGTATATTGTTATGTATTATGTATAGTGTGAGTACTTATATGAGTAGAATGATACGTAGATGAGAGAGACGTAGAGAAAGAGAGTAGAGAGAGAGAAGAAGAGAGAGGGAGAGACACTGGCGAGCGTACTGATTTCCACGATTCGACGGAGGGCGCACGCTATCGCCAATTTCTCTTCTTACTCGAATCGAAGAGCTTCACTTTATTTGCCCCGCTAAGATAATATATCGTAAGAGTCTCTGGTCTCTCGATGTCAAAGTTTACTTTTTCAAACGATGTTAATAAACCATCAATATAATACACTTCTTACGACGCCTTCGATAAGCTCAGTATACTCAGTAATCGATTGTTTGTAATCATGTTAAGCGCAAACTTTCAAGATGTAGAGTTTAATAGTGGGTGCTAACGTGTGTCAATAATTGTAGGGAATAACATAAACGATGATATCGCAATAGGCACTTAGACTTTTTGTTTGACTGTAGAGTAGTAGTTTCCATATCCTCTCACGGGCTCCCCTTGAACATAGCAACATAACTTAAACATGTCTCTCTGATATTAGATTGAGCTAGTGCCCTTTCTCCTATTTACCATACGTGTTTTTATAACACTGAGTCAATATTACGTGTCGCAGTATTAACTGTTCGGTCATCAGATTACAAACGTCTCTGAAGAAGACGATCGGTACTGTGCTCCCTGCGGGTAAAGTCTGTCACTTGCGTGAGATGATTAGAGTGCGTGAGTAACACACTCGAGAGGGTGAACCCCTTTTGCGCGTCCTCACTTACGGGGTAACCACACCTATATATAAGTCTGATAATTTTAGTAGGTTCTCGAGTCTGTCTCGTGCAAGAGGTTCATGCTGCGCATATGCGATGTTACACATTAGTGTGAGATATATGGCCACACATAACATAACTCATCTACTTATTGATATAATATGTATCGACATTATATGCTGTGTACCACTGACAACTGTATCTCTATTTATATCATACCTACTTATATATATACTATATATATATCATATATATACTATATTATCACTACTGACCATTATAGTATATACTACTAACCTCCTTACCACTTTAATTTAATCTGAAATACATACTATCGTATCTTTTTCCATAACTTATTACCTATATATATATATATATATATATATATAGGGTATAGTTATACTATAGATATATTATATATATATATTCAAACGTTTGAATTTTAATATACTAAAACTGTTTCATACTGTTTATTGAACATCCCTCTGCGCTAATATTACTGAAAACATTCTTATATTAATCATATTGTCCAGGAAGTTCTTACAGTTCGTATATTTCAATATATGACGTCAAACCTAAAAGATATTACGTTTTTCAAATACAGAAACAGTTTTTCATTTCTAACTGAACTGTTATTCAACCTGTGTGGAAAGGCCGGCTGTGGTTTTCAGACGTAGTCTCACTATCTCGTCGCTGACCTGGGTAAACCATCTAAACCGTGCAAAATTAAAAAATAGCGACATTTAGCTATTGAGACTTTATCATGTCCTATATATTTATATAATAATATCCAAACTTTAGTAATTTATAATATAGTATTATTATATATATAGTATTATTATACCTATATATATAATATAATAATTACCATTCATAGGTCATAATTACCTATACGTAACATATATATATATTAAATTCCTATCATATATACGATAAACTTGCACCTTACACTTTATTAGACTACCATTTACCTCAAACTATACCCCTACAGTATATATTATATATATATATATATATATATATATATATTATTATATATATATATATATTTTTATATATATTATACTTATCATCTCACTTCTAAATATTTACTTACACACGCACCCTATATATATATAACTCATATTTGCCCTATATATATAAATAATAAAGTATATATGTATGTGTTTGTGTGGGTGTGTTCACATGAACTTTTTGCACTTCCTCCGATTGTCACACATCAATCTCATGAGTCCTCTATGCATTGAATATACGCCATTTTTTTCATAGGATAGTACCGTCATAGCGCAAGCACATTCCCAGAATATTGACATATTCTTCTCCTAGAAGCACTCATCTTGTCACAACTTTCTCATGCTCTACACATAACGCGGCGTTTAATACTGATCTTATAATCACTTCATATATCAATTCCGGTAGAATTAACTTTTCGTGCCTATGTTTCACTACATACTCTACGTTTCCTCATGCTAAATTTAATGTATTGTGATTCTATCTAATTCATAAACACTTTACACTTGGAACCTAAACGAGATGGCAGACACCTGCAACACTATATTGACTTTCATAAAATTTTGATAGAACCATACTCTTCAGAGTGACCCCACGACGCCGGCTGAATGTGTCTAAGAAGGTTGCGAACTAGACCACATTATTCTCACACTGATGGGGACAAAGTCACAGTCATGTTTTGTACGCCGTATTATGAAGCACTCGTCTGTATGTGGTTTATGAGCTATTTATTAATATTAAGGCTCATTGACGTGTTTTTTCCCGTCGTCAGTGTGTTAAAATTAATAAATTTAAAAATTTAGATATGAAGAGGATTTTGATTTCCGTTTTTTTTTGTGTTTCGAAATAATATCATGACAATGAAATATATTCTCGCGCACTCCTTACCTCTGCTTCACTCACCATTTCATAAATTTGTCTTCTGATTGAATTAGAATTTTGGGTTTTTGATTCGCATTAGTTGTCTCTTTTTCCCTCAGCTCGGATGCCGTTTTCGACCGAGTTTGATGGAGGGGCGAATAAAGAAGAAAAGGAAGCAATTGAGAACTTATCAAAAGGGTTATACATGGATTTTTAGGCAACAAAAGAGATGAATAGCTAAACTCAGTTTGTGACAGCACTTCCTGGAAAAATACTAACTCCTCACATACTGGATGCGACTGTACTTGGACCTGTCCTTAGCAAGCCATATTTCTCTGCGCACGTCCCACCTGGAAGAGATCTTTTGTTCCACGCCACATTTGGTTTTGTTGAGATCCTGTCATAGGGGAGAAACGGGAGGATAAGATTGTGAATTTCTCTGTAATGGATAAAAAGAACTATCAAGAAGCTCGACTTTGGATGTATGGAAGGCTTAATGCTTTGCTGATTGTGCTGCTTCTTTTTGTATGTGATTAGGTGATGTGTCTTGGAGGCCGGACTCAATTTAGAGATGTCAGGAGAAGTTAAGCCAATAGCAATAGACGTGAAGTTTCGTCAGAGAAACGCACCGCGACAGACATTAGGGGTTGGATGTTCTACCCCGTGCTTGGGTATCTATCTCTTGTCTTTTCTCGATACTTTTTTAACAGCCCGACCCTACCTGCCCAGGTATTCATATCATCAGTATATAAACTCTTAGAAGTAACTGTCGTAACTATATTCCAAATGTACTTTCAATGTTGTTAGGCATAATGTAATTAAAATTATCGCATTACGGTTAAATATTCCGTTAAAATAATTTTATTTCCACTATTGAAGTCTGCAAGAAACTAGAGCTAATACAAGATTTTTCTTTGTCATATTCGTTTTTCTTACCCTAAAAACTAGTAATACAATATTGAAGTTAAGGAAACATTAAAAAAAATGTTTTTTGTTACCCAGTGAATTATTATTGTTGTTGTTGTTTTTGTTGAAATTATTATTATTATTATTATTATTATTATTATTATTATTTATTATTATTATTATTATTATTATTATTATTATTATTATTATTATTATTATTATTATTATTATAATAATTAATTATACTATTATTAATTATTACTAAATAATATTAATTAATGATTTCTAATGTCTTTTTATTGTCTTAATTTATTATTATTATTATTATTATTATTATTATTATTATTATTATTATTATTATTATTATTATTATTATTATTATTATTATTATTATTATTATTATATTTCCAAGACAGCATGTACAACTGTTGCTAGTTTGACAAAC
The DNA here is from genome assembly GCA_015478945.1 of Trachelipus rathkii. Taxonomy (NCBI): domain Eukaryota; kingdom Metazoa; phylum Arthropoda; class Malacostraca; order Isopoda; family Trachelipodidae; genus Trachelipus; species Trachelipus rathkii. The sequence continues at coordinate 12,077 of JABUQX010069252.1, forward strand.
TTTGATTTAAAAGTACCAGGGCAAATTTGCAAAAAGAATAAAATAAAAGATAGAGCTAACTTCCAGCAAGCTTTTATATCTGCTTCAAAGTTAATAAGATTTGATTTAAAATTGAATTGGTAAACTTGTTAAAAAAAAACTTGTAGCAAACTTTGGAGCAAGTTTGACACGCGCACGTATGCACACACGCACACTGACAAACACACACGCACACTAAGACACAAACACACACACGACGTAAATATATCTACACCGAAAAATCCACTTTAAAATTATTCCTTAATCTGTCAAAAGGTAGGATAAAAAAATTTAAAAATTGAATTTTATATTAAAAACTTATTTTAAGATATAATTTTGAATATAATAATTTATAAAAAATATGAGGAATTATATATATAATGAACTTGCTTAAAAATCTTGTAGGCAAACTTGCAAGACAAGCTTGACACCTCACGTACGCCACATGCACACTGACAGGCAGACACACACACATCACTATTTATATTATATATATATATACTTATATAGTATATAATATATATATATTTGTCATAGGTATTATATAATATATATATATAATATATATATATATATTACTATATATGAAAATATGCTTTTGTTTATGTATGCATGTCAATTCTCTCTCGTCGGAAGTCACGGTCGAGGTAAATGGACAATATATATTTTCCTTATTTAGCATTTATTATACACAAAACACATATATATTATAGTATTAAAATAGATTATACTTAGGATATTTTATAGCAGCCTTTAATATCAATCTCCAATTAAATAACAGCCAAAACTCTGATTACTTCACTCTAAATTTAACTTTCACAACGATAACTGAAATTTTCTATAATTACAATTATATATACCTAAGTACATTACCACAATATCGTAAGGCCATACTCAAAATATACAAGGCTATATAAATTATTAAAAAGAGGAATATTCTAATTACAAGAAATAACATAGAATAAAAATAATTATAAAATGAATATAATATTATATATATAAAAATATATATATATATTTATATATCTCTATCTTTTTTTTTAAAATTCAATAGGTATATACTTTATACTATATATATATATATATTATCATATCTATATACTTAATATTATATATACTAATATTACTATTTATCTTATATTTCATATTGCTGCCTATTCATATATTATATATATTATTTTATATATATATAATATTAACTTGTTAAGCTTGTTATTTAATTTATATATTCTACAGAAATTAACTGTCATTGATTCCTTTTTTTTACTTATTTTTCATAATTATATACATTTATGTGTACATATTTCCTATTTGAATTTATATATATCCCAACCAAGTAACTTTTGTTATACTTTTAATATCTGAGGTATATATAATATAATATATATTATATATATATATATTATATATATATATATATATATATTGGGCAAAGTAGAACTCACCAGATTATATAAAGGATAATATTTGAAGAATACAGTAGGATCTTCCGATAATAATATAAATTGCTAACATCTCAATTTACGCACAGAGGAGAAATGGATGATATTGAATGGATACTTAATTTAAAATGTTTTATAAACTATCACACATGAGTATACAAATTAAAGGCACTGAAATGTTTTTGCATATCTGTAAAAATTAAATAAAACGCATATAATGATAATAGCATAATTACATTATGATATTATGAATATATGACCAACACCAATGAAACGCAAACTGTAAGTGAAGACTCAATTTGGGTGTGGAGATCTAATGACTCCGTTTGACTTGTGACTCACTTTAAGCAGAAATCTCATGATCAAGATCAAATAGATATTCTGATATTAGCTCCCTCGTTTACATTGAAATTCATCCGAAACATATTTAGAATTTATTAAATTAAAATTTACATTTTAATTATTTTGTATGTCACAATCAAATATATACTAACAAAATTTCCTTTCAAGATCTCCAAGAATATGTCGTTAGAGGGAATTTGAATGCGACAGAGTTTTGGCTTCAAAGATGAGAGAAAGAGAATTGAAAGTGTTTGATGTTATGTATTTCGTGAGTAATCAGTCAATCAATCAGTGTTTAATATAATTTTAAAGTAAGTAAAGCAGTATTAATGAAGCAAAACTTTAGTAAAGGGAAGCTGCTTTACGCTATAATTTAAATTATTTAAGCGTGTGCTGTTTATTAAGATATCACTTTCTTTCAAATGATAAAATATTAGAGTGCATAAAATTTTTAAGGCAGATGGAAAAAAAATCAAAGCTAAGTTAAGCATTAAAAGAAAACGTAATACGATTAAAGCATAACATATAAAGCAGATATTCTTATCTCTATTGTAAATAGTTTCATGCACTTATCGTAGACATATATTTTTTTCGTTTTCTACTTTCTCAATTTTTCCATTTTTATTTTATTTTTTTCTTATATAGGATAACATGTGGTACATGTTAAAATTACAATATAAAGTAACATATAAGGGTGTAGACAATTTCGACTAATACATAGATAGTACATACAATGATACTCACAAGTACGAAGTACGTAAGTATCTTAAAGACAATTACTTAATAGGACGGACAATAACACTCACAAGTACGCAAGTATTAGCAATTACCTAATAGGACGGACAATAACACTCACAAGTACGCAAGTAAGTTGTGCAGAATACTCAATAGTGCAAACAGTAATACTCACAAGTATGTAAGTGTAATTATTAACATGTAAGAATTAAACAATGTTACTAACACTAAACATCAAACTTGACATGGAAGACATACAAAGTTTTATCGAACATGATGTAAGACCTACATAGTGTTATCGAACCAATAAGTTTGAAAACTTAACTTTAATTCAGAACATAAAAATTCAATTTTATGACAGCAAAAAAAAATCGTTTATGTACAATATTTACAACTTAACGAATTGTAAATTCATTAAAATGGAACACGGTAAAGATTTTTATGTTCCGAGGGTTTTTATTTATTATTTTAGTATTTTATTTTAAAGTATATTTATTTCTAATGGGATCTACGACAAAGGTAGAAATGCCAATAATAATATCGACTATTTTGATTTTAAATTTTACTTTCTTTTTGGGATAGCTCCCTTTCTTTTGGGATCTACAACAGGGGTATTAATACCATAAGAAGAGGTAGCAGTTGAAGTACTAGGAATATTATCTACATCCGTAATCGGAGTAGAATGGAAGGGATGGAATATATTTCTAGCAGGATATGTTCTTTGAGAATACGTAGGGGTATTATACTGTAAAGAACTAGTAAATTTTGGGGATAATTTTGGTGGAAGCTTTGGTGGAAGCTTAGGTGGTAACTTCGGAGGAAGTTTGGGTGGAAGTTTGGGTGGAGGTTTTGGATATAACTCCGAAGGGGAAGAATCAGAAGAAAACTGATCCAATACTTCAAAAACAAACCTAGAACGTACACGAGGATTTGGAGTCCAAGATATTGTAGAAGGATTTATCTCATGAAAAGAAGGGGTGTCAGGATTAACAGGAAGAGGTTGCTGTCTAGCATGACTACGCAATCTCATAGGCGAAGAATCCTGAGGACCACGATATTGAGGATGTGGACGATAAGAAGGATCTTTTCGTCTGTCATCTCTAACAAGTACTTCTTCAGGAGAAGAAGGGGAAGTATCTACATTCGGATACTCATCGTAATAACGTATAGGGGAGGGGGTAGTGCGATAGCACCACTATCAGGATCATCTGGTGAAGAAGGGGGACCACTATCGTGCATAGAAGATCTACTAGAAAGAAGAGGTGAACTATGAAGAGAAGTCGAGCCAGATGCATATGGACTACGAGGAGAGGATAGTTGCGGAGAACTATGAGAAATATTTCTCCTCAAAGAATAAGTAGTAAAAGGATCAAAATTTTGATTCGAAGGGGATAGCACAGATGAATGTTCTGACGAAGAAATTCTCTGTGTTGTTTGTTGATGCTGAGTTTGTGGTATATGTCTCTGTGTAGAGGGCATAGAAGGAGGAAGTGAGGACTCTGGTGAAATAGGAGTCACACTTAACCTAGGTACTGGATTAACAGCACTCTGAGCCGTAGGAGACGTCTCAGTTCTTCTCTTTACAACTTGTGGTTGCTCATAACCTTGTGCCGGTTGAGGCGCTTGAGGTGCAACTCTTTGTTGTTGTTCATACCCTTGTGCCGGTTGAGGCGCTTGAGGAGCATCTCTGAATACCACGTACTCAGTATAATCATTTTCATCAGGTGTCTCATCATCATCACCGGAATTGTCCCCTCGATGAGGTTGAAAACGACGTGCAGGTGGTGGAGGGGCCGGCGGAGGTTGAACACGCCTAACATTTTGAAGGGGATTATATGATTTCCAATGGGAAGAAAAGGAATTATCGGCAGTTTTGACATAAAGCATGTGGAGAATTTTCAAATTGTCCACATGAGACACAAATTCCTTATTGGTAACTAAACAACGAAGGTGATATTTGTTATATTTTAGGAACATTAACGACCAAATATGGACCAATCCATTTCTTGAAAAGTTTGGGCGATAAGTTCGGTGGTTTAACAGCAATAAATAGACATAATCGCCTATACGAATAGGACGAATCGGAGCCTTAGAATGTTGCTGTTGAGCGATCCTAAATGTTTCTTTTTCCAATTTTTGACGAGCCAAGTCCCGAATAGAGGCTGCTCGTTCGGCCATTTCCGCGTTAAAATCATAGAGATGATCTTTAAGAGGATGAGGCTTGTTAACAAATGGAGAAACATAATTAGGAAGATCATAGGGTAAGCGACGAACATAGAAATGTAACAAAAAAGTGGAGAGTGTTGCCTATAGAAGAATTATAAGTAATATTTAGTGCAATTTGAGCAAACGAAATATACTTACTCCAATCGTCTTGTTTAGAAGAAACATATTGACGAAGATAATCTTCTACACGACGATTTTCTCTCTCTACCAAACTATTTGAAGAGGGATGTTGAACGGAAATAGTGCGGTTCTTTATGTTCCAAGTTTTACAAACTTCATTAAAGAACTGGGAAGTAAATTCACCTGCGTTGTCGGTGATCAAAAGTTCCGGAACGGAATGGTTAACGATGACCTTATTTAAGAGAGCTTCAGCTACTACCTTGCCATCACGAGAAGTAACAGGACAAAGTTCGCAGTAACGAGTTAAGGCATCTTTAAAAACCAAAATATACTTAGAACCAGAATGCTTACATCTTGGAAGAGGACCTATAGTGTCCAAATGAACCCTAGAAAAAGTAAGAAGGGAAGAGGATAAGAATTGATGGCTGCTGGATGAGGTTTCGAACCTTTTACCTCAATACAGGAAACACATTGTTTAAAGAAAAACGAAATATAAGCTGATAGCTTAGGGAAAGTGTATAATTCTCTAATTCGACGTTCAGTGCGTTCAGCACCGGGATGACCAGCAGATAAAGTATTATGATTCAAAAATATTATAGTATATATTAATGAATCTGGAATTTCTATCAAATACTTATTTTCCATTGTTATAAAATAAAGAATACCATTTATAATGATATGAGGAAAACAACTATCAGGAAGAGGAGAATTTTCTATCTCATTTATTATTTCTGATAGTCTAGGATTTCTTCTTCGTTCATAGAAAAGAACATTCTTTGTAAAATGATATATTCTCGTATCAGCGAAAGCTAAAGGAATAGGATTTTGACGAAGTATACCTATATGCGAAGGAGAGGAACTCTCACAAGAATATGTAATATTTGAAGAAGAAGGGAAATAACGTTCTCTTCTTCCTTGGAAGAAGGTAAATGACCCGTATTCGGAACCGGATTTCTGCTTAAATAATCGGGAACGACATTTAATTTGCCTTCTTTATAAATAATTTCTGGCTTAAAAGATTGAATTTTCAAATTCCATCTTTCTAGTCGACCAGATAATTATTTATGACGAAATAGATGAACTAACGCGGCGTGATCTATATAGATCTTTAGAGGATAACCAAAAATAATAGTTCTAAATTTAGTAAGGCCATGTACTATAGCCAGTGTTCCGTGACACTATAGTTTAGTTCGGCCTTATTCGTCATTTTGGATGAAAAAGCTATTGGTTTTTCTCTACCATTGTCATCTAATTGGGAAAGGACAGCACCGATGCCGTATGAAGGCGTATCAGTACTTAAAGTGAAAGGTTTAGTATAATCTGGAAACGAAAGGGCAGGATCCATAAGTAAAAGTTTCTTCAGAGTGTCATAAGCGGTCTGTTGCTCTAACTGCCAAGAAAAAGTGGTATTTTTCTTTAACAAAAGAGTCAGAGGCTGTGTTATTACAGAATAATTCGGGATCAAATTTCTGAAGTAGTTATAAAAACATAAAAGAGACCTAACTTCATGGACATTTTGAGGAATTTTGAAGCCTTTTAAAGCTTCCAATTTTACTGGATCCGGAGATAAACCTTTTTCACTGATTTTGAAACCTAAGAAGGTGACACTACTTTTAAAGAAAGAGCATTTTTCAAGCTTCACTTTAAGATTAGCCCTTTTTAGAGCGTTAAAGGCCTTAGAAAGGTGTGAAGAGTGAGTAGGAATATCTTTACTAAAGATTAAAATATCATCTATAAGGAGTAAACAAACTACACCTAGCAAACCGGATAATGCCATTTCCATGGTACGGCTGAAAACTGAGAGGCTGTTTGTGGTCCCTTGAGGCATCCGAAAGTAATGGTAGTGTCCTCTAGTAGTCGAGAAGGCGGTGAGATGTCTAGAATCCTCAGAGACCTCCTGGTGTGAGAACCCACTAAGTAAGTCCAAGCAACTAAAAATGCGTACTCTGCCTATTAACAACAAGGATTCTGCTATGCTCGGCAATGGAAACAGATCTGGAATGGTAAAGGAGTTGATTTTCCTATAGTCGACCACTACTCTCATTTTTCCGCCTGTCTTTTTAGGTATAAGAAGAAGTGGCGACGAACTGGCGGAAACACTAGGTTCTATATAACCTTTTGCAAGACTTTCAACCCATTCATCAATGATTTCCATATATTTATGCGGAAGACGGTAGGGTCTAGTGTAAACATGTAGAGGACTACCATCTATGAGTTTTATTGAAAATTTATTTAATTTGCAAAGTCCAACAGGGTCGTCGGCTAGTGCTATAGAATCTCTATTCTTGACTAAGAAGGTTAACATCTCTTCTAACTGAGAAGGACTATTCAAGACGTATTTATTTGAATCCTTACTAGACTCAGAAAGCAATATTTCACAATAAGCTTCTCTAATTTACGAATCAGAGAGATTTTTGTAAGTAGTAACTACATTTATAAATTCAGTATTTGAAGAAGCTTCATTGTGCTTGTAAAGTAATGGTGAAGCTGTTGTAAAATAAGTGTGATTATCAAATTTAATAGTATCAGCACTTAAATTAACTAATTCAAGTAATATTTTACCGTCAGTACACGTAGACAACGTATTACCAAAGAAGAGGGTACCTGAATTTAAGAAATCATTCTTATTTCAGTGATGAGGGCTATGTTCTCAGGAGGAGAAGCGTGGATATCAGACTCAACTTTGACAGGAAGAAAGTACCTAGAGTACGGCAAAATCCTAACAGCAGAAGAAGAATACACATTATATGATAAATCATCATCTATCTCAACATTTGGTACTTCTGAAATGTCATTTGAGTACATTCCAGGAATTTTACATTGCAAATTTGCTTTAAAAAGGGGATTCGAACGTATTTATTCACTCTGAAGTGTTATATGAGGTTCTGGCAGTTCAAAAGATGAATTGGAAGGAGAATTGGTCAACTGAACAGAATCTGGACCTTTGCCTTTTTGTCTGTAATTGAATCTATTCAAGTCCTGGAATGATCCTACGGGCGTGGAACGTCCCTAAAACGAATCAGGATGAGAAAAAGAACGGGAGTTAGAATCTACACTAAAGATTTTTTTCTCAAAATCAGCTTTATTCGTACCCAGGATCGGTACTGAGGGCATATAATGTCCTAAAGACGAACCATTTTGAAAATTATGGGAATAATGTCTATTTTGGACATTCAAATTATTTAAATTTTCCTGATAATTAACTGTATTCATATCTAGAAGAGGTACTGTAGGCATGGAATGTCTGTAAAATGAATTATCGTGAGGAAAATGGAACTGATCAGAAACTGGACTTATGACATTTTCATTAAAATGGACCCTATTACTTCTAGGGGGGTACACCGCAGGTGTATTTAGTCCGTATGGTTGATCATGAAGTTCATTGATAGAATATTCTGAAAAAGTTTCTCCATTTGTACCCAGGAACGGTACTGTGGGTGTGTAACATCCATTAGATGGACTATTGTGATAAAAAGAATCATCATTTAAGAAACTCTCTTGAAAATGAGCTCTATTAGTGCCCAGAAACGGCACAGTGGACGTATTGTGTCCTGTAAAGGAATTTGAGGGAGAAAATGAAGACTATACATAATCTACATTTTCGAGGATTGACTCTATTTGTACCCAGGAACGGCACAGAAGGCTTATAATGTCTTAAATGTGAGTCAGGATGAGAAAAATTTGACTGATCAAAATCTTTACTTATGACATTTTCGGAAAAATGGACTCTCTTCCTACTATTATTTGATATTGAAGATTGATCATAATGGTCATTTTCCTTAAAATTTTCGGAAAATTGCAACTGATCAGAAACTATACTTTTGGAATTTCCTTGAAAATAGGCTTTTCTTGCCTTTTGGTATGTGAGGTACAGTGGAAGCATTAGAAACAAAACAAGGGTGCTCATCAAAATCTGTAGCAGTAGCAGTTTTCTGAAATTTTGCTCCTTTAGTACTAGAATTAATTCCAGAAGGTGCAGTAGAAGCAGAAAAGGCATTTAAAGCGCATTTAGAATCTGAATGAACTCTTTTTCTTGCTTGTGGCTGTTGTTTCTTACAGTTGTCCAATAATTTTCTTTGTTCTAAAATAACTTCTTCGGAAGTTAAACCCGTTTTATTCGAACTTACCTGATCCATCTCATCGGTGAGAGGACTATAATAATTTTCGCGAAATGCACCGGCGGGCTTCACGCACGAATTTATTATAGCGGCGTATCTGATTGTACGAGTGAGACTCTGCTAAGCTCCTCTGGAATGAACTTAAGAATTCCACTAGGCGACCCCTCGTAGAAGAGATTCCCTGTTTAATTAAAATTGCTTAAATATGTCTAGAACTTCGCATGTGTATCTCGCAGAGATGCACCAGAAACTTCAGCAGAGGGGGATCTGTAGAAGATCTCGCTGTGTGTAATACATCTTGAGAGGGTGCTCCTGTATATTTCCACAGTGGGTGTCTCTGCTGAAAGAGAGCCTCTTCTGGGAAAGTGTAGTCTCCGCACAGGAGGAGTACCTAAGTTTCTGTATATTGAAAACCTTCTAAAGGGAGGTCCTGAAGAGAATCCACATAAGGTCTCACAATTCTTTGATCAGGAAAATTTATGACACCCAGGAAGGGGTTCTTTCCATAAGAACTTACCATTCTCTTAAAATTATAATTCCTTAATCCTATAAGATTATTTTGATTATGCTATATTTGATTACCATGTGAACCCTATATCTATAGGTTACTATGTATGATTTGGATAGGCTGCTTCAATGTTATGGAGGAGTTCTTTTATCCATTCTTTGGACGGAATTAATAGCGTTCTACTGGACGTATTCACGTATTTCCTTCAAGAATCATTATATATTGAACTATTTCATCTTATTATTATGTAAAGATAGGCAAACTATTTTATATTGGCCCTAATATACATCTTTTGTGGGAAATAGAGAAGAGTCAAGACAATATAAAGGCGTGCAAATAATAGATTACAATTTAAGATTATATATTAGTTCATAAGGACATAAATTTTAAAATTGTGCCGATATAGATCTTAAATCTAAGTCCACAGGGTGTAAAATCGGCAGATCTTCCTTATTAGAAGCATGCATATTCTTGTAAATGACCGTTTAAATAACACTTCGTACATCTCGCTATTCGATCGATAGCGTTAGAACCTACGTATAGCATTAATGTAGTGGTATTTGTAATGGGTAGGCTATATAGTATCCCATTTTTCTTAGTAGAAGAAAGTTGAAAAGACATAAGAAGAATTAAGGACAGAAAGATCTCACTATATAAGATGCAGATATTTGTATGAAATGATAGTATGATTTAATCCATATGGTCTTTCTGAAAGGATTCTCCGCATATATTTCGTCAGATATCGGATCGATATCCAACTCACTCTCGAGAAAAGGGGATCCCTCTGCAGCCTCCGCCATCGAGGTCATATTGGGGAAAAATGAAGACTGAGTGCTGAAAGATTAATGAGTTTGAGAATATTACCTCAAAAAAATAGTGAACTATTGTCATGCATATCACTCATATACAATTACCAATTTGTCGATTATAATTATTATAAAATTATATTAAAAGGACTGACATTAGATGGATCGGTCCATGAGTGTCATTTAGGCATGCGTGGGTATAGTAATTAGAGGTAGTATGAAAATAAGGATTTTAGGTGCATTAAAACGGGGAAGATGAAATTACGAGATCGCGTGGAAGAGAAACGGTTGGAGAAAATGAGAAAAGCCTGAGGAGCATGAGAAATATTATATACTACTGTGTTGCCTCCTTTCTCCTCTTCCTTTTCCCTCCTTTCCATATTATTTCTCCGCCATTTCTTAACTTCTCCCTGTACTACACTATTATTTCTTTGTCTGCCTCCTTCAGGAGACAGGTCCTTGACTCTTTTTAACGCTCGGGGATCCTGGAAATCCCAGGAAGAGCCTCTGCATGGTTCTTCAGACCCACGCTTGTGATAACTCATACATAAAACGATAACAATATACACGATAAGCGACAAATGCTGAATATCGTTGCCCCATAACGTTTAAACTGAAAAATTTTGGCTTATTTGTCTCTCGATTTGACTACATCATTAAATACGGATTCCGCAGAAAATTTCACCCTGAAATGTTACGTATGTCTGAGCTTTTGTCCGAAAGGGTGAGATCACTTCTTGCAAAGGTCTGGATATACATTAGATTCTTGAAATATACTGTTCTATTTGGGAAGTAAAGGACATATTGGCATCAAATTCTATTACTTTCAGTTGGAAGTGTTTAGGCATATTTTTATATACTTTTAGAAATACTACTGTATTTATTACTATAATATGAACTCTGGACGAAAAAAATGTCTCTCAAATTCTTGTACATCTTTTGATCTGGTGTCTTATTACAAGAGAAGAGGGAGATGTGAATCCCCAATTTACTTCATTATAGCATTTAAAGAACTAAAACTGATTCACAGTGGTGGACTAATAAACTCAACAACTTGCCTGGCAAATTCTATTCCAAGAAGGGCAAATTTTAACTCTTCCTACAACTGTATATAAGCCTGGCAAGTATCCTTTTCGTTTTACAATTCCTGGATAATAGAAATTGCAAGCTTTCTCATCAGTGATCTATTTCCCATGCCTTAAAGAAATCCTCTAACAAACACCACATTCGGGTTGTTGGTCGATACAACACCTAAAGTATTAACTCTGAAGAAGGGAACCAGATACGCGTGTTGTAAAAACGCTGAATATTCCCAGGGTAGGGAGACCATTATCGTGATGTGGTTCATGTAAAATAGGGTTATTTCGCAGCAATTGACATAGTCATCAGGGACATTGGGATGCCTAAGTAACTTAAAGTTACCAGGAATACCTAAATGAGCGGTTTATTCTGGAAGCAAGGGCGAGCATATAATTAGACGCAAGAATAAAAAAGTCCCTATTACTAATTATGAAGCAGGGAACCCCACTAACAGCCTGTTTATCCCATATGTACTACATGCAGATATAAAGACAAAGCGTATTGTGCAAAGTAGTCAAAGCTTTGGATAAAGCCTCCATGCCCCTCATAGTACCATAGATCATATTATTTTTTACTACGAATGCCTTCAAATCCGTAAGTAACAGGCACGCTCGTGGACTCCAAAGATAGCATAGTACGCGTAATTTAGGTTGGTAGTCACTGTATGGTGCGGCGGTATGTCAAGAATTCCTTGGGGATGATCTCCGTCATTGTGAAGAATATGTTAATATATATTATATATATATATCTAATATATATATTATATTAAGAAAATCCTTATACATATATATATAGTATATTATTTTTATGCATATATATATACTAGTTCACTTATATAAATATATAATATAATATATAAATTATATATAATAATATAATATATATAATATTATTATATATAATATATTATATAGTAAATATATAATATTATACTATAAATATTATAATATTAATATATATATATATACTATACTATACTTATATATCGACTATATATATATTATATTATATCTTGAAGCAAATAATAAACACTTCTTGTCAACTCTTCTTGAAAAATTTACTCCCTTTTTATTGGTGGTAACTAACGTAGTAATATAATATATATAATATATATATATATATCATATTAATAACATTACATCTTATAATTTATATATATATGATATATATGATATTAATATATTATATATATATATATATATTATATGTAATATATATATAATTATATTATAATATATATATAATTAATATTATATATATTAATTATATAATACCCAAATCATTCACCCATATAACCATTAATATACTATTATATATTATAATATAATAATTATATATAAATCTTAATACCACCTCTATATATATATAATTTATACTATAAGAATATATATATATATATAATCTTATTATATTATTTGGCACAAATCATCTTACCCTTAGGCCAACCGCTTGCGAACAAGGGGGAGAAGGGAAACTCTTTCAGAAAATAACTTCAATTGATATATTATATATATATTATATATAATATTATATAATAATAATAGTTATATAATATTATAATTATATATTATAATAAAAATATATAATATATATATTATATATATATTATAATAATATATATATATTATATATATAATATATTATATATATATATACTACCCATTATATATTTAGTATATATATTAAATATATAATAGTATGTATATATATATATATTATATAATATATATATTATATATATAATATATATTTATATTATATGAATAAATAAGATAATATTATAAGACTATATATTATAATATATATTAATATACCTATTTTACAGAATTATATAACTGTATATATATATAATATATATAATAATATAATAATATATAATTTAAATAACCATATAGTATTATATATATATAATATATAACTATATTAATATCTATGATTATATATCAAATCTATATATAACACTTCTAAAAAAGCAATATTAAGTTTCATATATTAAAACAAGGAAAGAAAAAATCTCTCTAATTAACATTCGATATATTTTACAGTTCTTTTGTTAAATTTTTCCAATTTCGTTTTGTATGCATTTTTCTCTACAACTGTTTTAAGCATTACTGTCAAGGTTAAAGAAATTATAATAATTATTTTTTCAATTCACTGACACTAAAATAATATAATTATATATAATAATAAATAGTAACCATAATATATATATATATATATTATATTAATAATAGTAATACCTCTATATATATATATTATATATATATATATATAATATTAATATATATATATATAGGGTAAAATATTGCCCAATAATATATATATATTGTCATATTAGTAAATTTTTATATTATTATTATACCACCAAAAAAATATAAATATAATAATATATTATATATATATATATTATATATATAAAATATAATAATATATATATATATATATATATTATACTACTATCCATTATACTAAATATATATAATATACCCTATATATATAATATATATATATAATATATATATATATTATATATATAATATATAATAATATAATTAATATATATTATATAAAACATAAATAAAAATATATAATCTAATATATAATCTATAATATAAACAATATCTCATATAATAATATATATAATATATATATAATATATGAAAGATTTATATTTAACTGCCAGTATTATTTCATATAGAAAGAAAAGCCCTTGGATTAAAATTTTCCATTTATTTAGTTACATAAAAGAAAAAAAGACACTATATTGATTAAAAAACAGATTCTTCAGAAAATAATCTAAAAATAATTTTAAAAAAAACAGTTACAATAATTGCGAGCTCGCTCATCAGGAGTACCTCTTCAGCCAGGAATCAACGCATCTAAGAACTACAACGAGAGCACCTATTGTTAGTGTCTTCTCAGAGAATCTTGAAAGTACTACCAAGACTTCATGTAATCATTTTGAGATGGTCAAATTTATCACCAGTTGTTTCATTAAACCTCGTCGATTATAGCCACTCAAAAGATTCAGGACTCCCTTGGCAGTTTGAATTAAGTAACTTCCAAGTTTCATATGTCGTGATATAAGTTGATTTAAAGATCTTTATGTATGTAAGACTGGCATAAATGTGTTTTTTTAAGTCGCCAATGTTGTTTTTTCCTTCTTGAAAAATCCATGGTTTCACCTACATATATTTTCACAGGCTTAAACTTTTCAGGCTTCAGAAACATTTTCTTTACATTTAGGGTGTCTAAAAGTATTTTTCAGAGAAATAAGATGGAAGGATAAGAGTAATATTTAGGCATAATTTTTTAATATTATAGTGGAAAATGAGGTATAGGTAGAAAAGAATTTTTTGAGTTGAACCTACAATAACTCTTTTAACTTTTTTGTACGCGACGTCAATAATGTGAATTGATATAATAAGGTGTAAAAGTTATGCAAATAATTTGTTCCGCATTTTTTAAGTAAGGCCGGAACAAATGCGGAAGCCAGACACCACCCCATTTTAAAAATAAAAGAAAAAGGTAAATAAAAAGAAAGTATGCCAATTTGTACTTTTGAGTGATGCAAAACCAAGTGGATCTACATTGGGTGAAAGTATGGTTTTCTGTAATGGATATGAAACCTCTGATCAGTTGCTGTCAACTGACTGTGTAGTCTAAGAAAGGCAGGGAATTATTGGAAGGATTTTCTATCTGAGTTGAATGGAAGGATGCAATGATTGATGAAATTTAAAGACTTCTTTGTTAGTTGTATTATGTGAATGCTACAAAAAATTTGTCACATATCTGAGCATCAAACTGTTTTTAATAAAGATTAGAAAGGATGTGAAAGTGTTCGGTCAACTCCATATAAATACTTTAGCTAAGATGTGAGAGAGAGGGAAACCCATGCTAAGTCCAGATGCTTTTGTATAAGACCATTGAAAAGAAAAAATTACTCTTTGAGGCGAGACGATTAAGTTTTTCCTAATAGTTGAAAAGGGATGACAATTGGGTTTGGTTTTCAGTAATGTATCTTCCAAAAGGTCATGGTGAATGAAACATACTGACGTAAACAATAAACGACATCAAAGCTTAACTTATGAGAGAGGATTTAATAATTTGGTGTGTGATATGAATTCTTCAGAGTTTTTAAATGGAAGTGTATATATTATTGATTAAAGGTTTCAATTGATTTGCTAACCATTGAAGATAAATAATAAGTATCCTATTATATTGGAAATAATCGGGTAGGGTAATTCATTTTGTTGAACTTCCGGGAGTCCATTAGAATTGTGATGGAGAGTTCATTATTATGATTAGAGTTTTTCATACAACTATTTCGTGATCTTTTAAAGATGTTTTTTAAAGCAGAGTATAGTTGATTTCCAACACGTTATTCACAAGAGCGGAGTGTTTTTTTAAACCGTGATATAAATATATGTCTGTTTAAAAGATCGTAGCATTTGGTTGATGTTATGTATCGTTTATCCATATAACTATATAAATGGCCTTATTCTGATTTAAGAAATAACTACCGCTATTTTGAGAAATTTAAGACTATTTAAAGCTAAATAAAAATTTGGGGGAAAAGTTAGCATTTAAGAAAGAAGAAATATTGTCCATAAGTTACCTTTAAGGAATGACCGTTTTACAATGACCATTTGATCATGAGAATTGTCCAGTCATTGTATCGACGAAAACCCAACCTTTTCATCCCAAGGATGTCGAAATGTCGATGAAAAAGAACAGACAAAACTGCCAGAAGACTCTTTCATAAGCTACTCAATTGTAGCTAACAAATTATAGATTTTTGAAGGATCAGACTCTTTATACAATAACTATTTTAACTAATAATTGAGTTAAACTTTATTTTCCAGTTGGCCCGTTCTTGTAACTATTTCGTATGTTCAATGAAATCTATGTGCAAGGTGGATCAAATTCAGATACTTGTGCAGCATTAATTTTAAAACTTTATGGTACAATGAGTTGTGAAAATTTCTAAATTGTTAACATGAAATATCTGTAAGCTATTTTATTTTCTTTTTTGATTTTCGAAATTTTTTCTAGTAAAATATATTCTGATGCATTTCTGGAAAGCGTGATAAATTGATCATTTCTTGAAGGGATGGGCACATAGATGGGGAATAAAGCAAATTTCCTACCATTTAATTTATCCGTTCCAGAAATCTTTCTCAGTCTACCATATAATTATTATTATTATTCTATTATTATTATTATTATTATTATTATTATTATTATTATTTATTATTATTATTATTATTATTATTATCATCATTACCTTTTATTATTTTTAGTAGGTGTTTACTTCTTCCTTAGATATAATTATTACATTCATTAATTATTATGTATATTTATTATTATTATTTTATATTTATTATTACTCATTATTATGAATTATATTATTTATTATTATAAATTATTCTAAACTTTACGATGTCACCTTTATTTTTTTTTTTTTAGTAGGTTGTTTACATCTGCCTTCGCAGATAAAAATATTACTTTTTAGATTGTGTTTATTTTCTTTACAAAATTCTAGAGACTAATATGCAAAATAATAGGGAGAATTATTAAATTTTTGTTCTAGGGCGTTTCGTCCGTAAACTTGGGACATCTTCAAGTTCTGAAGATGTCGCAAAATTTACGGACGAAACGCGATATTCGTTATATTAGTATGTCACAAGTTTACGGACGAAACGCGTTAGAAACGAAATTTAATTTATTCAATCAATTCACTTATAATTTACTCTTGAGGATTTGCAAAGAAAATTAACTCCGCTTAAAATTTAAATTTAAGATCTCCGGAAGGAAAATGTATACTGTTTATTAAAATCAAAGCTGATATAGAATTTCTTAATTATTATTATTATTATTTTAATTATTATATGATTATTATTATTATTATATATATTTTATTATAATTATTATTTCTGATTTACTACATCAGGATTATCTTACTCATATTATTATTATTATTATTATTATTTTTATTTTTTTTTATTATTATTATTATTATTATTATTATTATTATTATTATTATTATTATTATTATATTATTATTATTATTATTTATTATTATTATTATTATTATTATTATTAGGTATTATTATTCTTCCACTATTATTATCTATTATTATTAATTATTTATTATTTTATTATTAGTTATTATTATATATATTATAATATAATATTATTAATTATTATTAATATTATTTCATTTCTTATTATATTTTACTAAACCCTCCCAGTTCATTATTGTTATTATATTATTCCTGCTTATTATTATTCATATAGGATTTCCCGTTTTTTCGTCCCCTCAACCCTACCCCCCCCCCCCCCCCCTCCCTATCCATATCTTATATACGCCTATTCAAATATTTATTATATATAATCTCACTCTTAGTTATTTGCTGATGGATTTTTGTTATGAAAAGTTAAGAAATTTCGTATTGGGTGTCAATGTGAAACTTAGTGCAAAAATCAACACGAAAATAATTTAAATTTTAACAGTTAATATGAAGAAAAACCGCCATCCCAAAAAATTAATTACCCCTTTGCACTAGAAAATTTTCAACGCGACATTTAAAAATTTAATTACATTTCCTTAAGCCTTAAATTTAAGAAATTTAAGTTTTTTTTTCAGATAGATATCTTCGTGTTTATTTGATCGAAAATTAAATAAATCTCCATCAGATATTATTTGAAGAGGAAATAAGGATATGTTGAGAACGGTCAAGTTACGCATAGGTACTCTTTAACCTCTTTTTCTCCAAATTTTGGTTCAGTTTTTTTATTACAAATTCTATTTATTTAACCCCACATGGTTTACCCTATGAATTAGAAGTTGATGGAATGCATTTCTTTTTTTGGATTATTTTAAATTAGAATAAATTCTGGAAATTTTTTAAAATTTTCCAATTTAAGGTTTACCCCCGTAATCCACACATACTAAACAATGTTGCTCATATCCTCTTCTTTAAAATGATCCAAGCGAGGTAAATATATTTTCTCATGATTTTCCTTATGTTTAGTTGAGATCTGTTACATTGGTTTGGGGGGAATTTCCTTGGAAAAAGATGTCCTAAAACAAGAAATTTGGAATTTATTTTTTCTGAACTTTCATTTTCAATATTTCCCCAGCCCTATCCCCTTTTTTTTTATTTATCAAAAATGAATAAAATGTTCACTCTAAAATTGTGCAACCATCTGAAGACTAATCAATTCTCAATTCAGTTGGATGAGTCAACTTTTCAATCTTTTTTAAAGTATTGTTTGCTCTAAAGTTTTAGCTTAATTTTATATCAGAATATGAATTAAAATTGTTTGAAGTTTTTCTGATACTCTTTCACAAATATTTTAATTATTAAAATAAATGACTTTAATTGGAATTCACCGCTGCTGGTGCGAGTTTATAAAAAATTCCTGGTTGCATGTCATTGATAGAAATGTCTTAAATTTTAGTGACTGTTTAAAGACCTCAAGGTTAAGATTAAGATCAAAGCAGTAGGTTGAAGTTAGAAGAGGAACGCAGTATGCCCATTCTTTTAAAGGCTATTTATATCTCAACCTATGATCATCATCGTCCCGTTGGAACCGAAGCGTGCAACTTTTTCTATTTTACAACCCTCACAGATAATCTAAGATCAATACGGAAGTCCTTTTTTTTATTTTTTCGTACTTTTAAGTGTTACTTTTCTATATATTTCCTTGGTGCTCTGGGGGGCCCCCCCCCCCCGCCCCCCGCCGCCCCCCCCCCATAATACAATTTTTGCTGGGATCTCACAGAAATACAAACATAAAATAGATATATATTTTAAAAAGATATCTAATTGATTATTATATGTATTATATTTTTAAATATAAAATATAAATTTTATATAATTGTAACATATTAAAATTGAAATTTAAAGTTAATATAAATTAAGTATTTATTTAATAAGTAAAAATTAATAATAAATAAAATTAATTAAAATTATATGATAAAATTAATTAATAAAATAATATAAATATAATAAATATTAAAAAGTAATTTATTGATAAATTTTTATAATAAATAATACTTTAAAAACCATAATAGTAAAAAATTTTAATAAATTAAAGATATAAAAATCTCCTAAAAAACAATAAAAATTAGAAATAAATGGAAAAATATTTTAAGTCTTTAAATTCAGGAGCCCCCTAAATAAAAATTTTTTTTTTTTTTTTGGGCTTTTTTTTGGGGGGAAAAACCCCCCCTGAAAGAAAAAAAATACCTTTTTTTTTGGCATATTTTGTGCCCCAAAAAAGGAAAAATTTTAATAACTTTCAAAAATAAGATTACAATACCCCTTTAATAATAAAACTTTTAAATTAAAGTAATAAGAAGTGTTATTTGTAAGAAAAGAATTTAAATTGGGAAGAAAGAAAAGAAAAAAGTTATAACTCAAG
This sequence comes from Trachelipus rathkii, assembly GCA_015478945.1. Taxonomy (NCBI): domain Eukaryota; kingdom Metazoa; phylum Arthropoda; class Malacostraca; order Isopoda; family Trachelipodidae; genus Trachelipus; species Trachelipus rathkii. The sequence goes on from JABUQX010069252.1 coordinate 31,905, forward strand.
AACTTTTTAACAGTTTTTTTTTTGTAAGGGGGGTTATGGTTCCAAGTTTTGCTTTTTTTCGGGGGCTTTTGAGCCCCCAAATTTTTCCCAACCCCCACCCCTTTAAAAAATGGGGAACCAAATAAAATTTTCCCGAAATTTTTTTTTGGTTCAAAATAAAAATTTTGGGAAAAACCCTAATAAAACAAAAAAACAAATTTGGTTTTTTAAAACTTTTTTTTTTTTCCCCCTTTGAAATATTTAAATGCAAAAAACCCCTGTTTTTTCGAGTGTTGTTTTTTTTTTTCCTTGTTGGGGGGTTTCCCTTAATTACTCTAACTTTGCCTTTGGACAAAATTTTGTTTTTTTCGAAATGACTCCCCCCCCCTCCCCCCCCCCCTTAAAAAATCCCTTTATTTTTTTGGGAAAAAAGGTTGAAAACTTCCCCCTCCAAAAAGCTTGGAAATATTAGCCAAAGTGGAATTTTGGGGACCCAGCATTAGAAGAAACTTTAAAAAAAAATTGTTTTAGGGTAAAAATGCCCAAAATTTTTTAATATTTTTGGAAAAAAGTCCCCAAATTTATTTTTTTTTTTTTTTTGGAGGCATTTGGCCTTAATAATAAAAATTGTTTTCAAAAAAACCCTAACCATTATATCTCCTCTGAGTTCGAAAAATAACGGAAGTTAAAAACAAAACTTGGGGAAATAATTTTTTTTTTTTTTTGGGTTTATCCCGAATTTGTTTAATTTAAATGGAAAAAAAATATTTTCCCCAAAGCGTATTATTTTTGGTTAAAAAAGTTTTCTTTTCTTGGAGTGGTTTTGGAGAAAAAAAAAAATTGGCCAACATTTTTTTTTGACTTAAGTAAGTAATTTTTTGTTATCGTTTTTGGTAATAGTCCCCCCCCCAGTTTAAAGTTTTTGGGAATTTTTGTTTTTTCTTCCCTTTAGGAAAAGAAAAAAAATAATTTGTGGTTTGGGGGGAAAAATTTTTTTTTAACCAAATTTTCCCCCCCTCCTTTTTTGGAAAAAAAGTAATCCCAAAAAAATATTTATCCTAAGGTTTAAAAGAAAGGTGGTTATCTTTTGGCCCCCTCCGGAAAAAAAAAAATTTTAATAGCCAAAGTGCGAAATAAGCATTGAAAATGTTTTGAGAAAATCGCTCTAAGGCAAGGTAGGAAAAATAAATATGTTCTCCTAATTTATTTATCAATTTTTTTTTTTTTTTTTTTTCCAAAATGAATTTAGAAAACCTTTCTTTTCTTTTTTTTGGTAAATAATAAAAAAAGTGAAAAAAAATAAATTTTTGGAATTTTTTTTTTTTTCTTTTAAACGTTTAATCCCAATCAAAAAAAACCATCCCAAAATTTTTTCCCCCAGGAACGTAAATAAAAAAATCGGGGGCCGGAAGAAAAAAAAAAAAAAAAATAAAAAATTAACCCCACCGGGGTTTTTTTTTTTTTTTTTGCAACTTAGATAAATTAAAATTTTTTTTTTATTGGTATACTCAAAAAAAGGGAAAAAAATTTTTTTTTTGGGGAAATTTTTCCCCCCCAAAATAAATTTTTTTTTATTGGGGGGGAAAAAAATTTGTTTTCCCAATGAGGAAAAGCAAAATCCCAAAAAAATACCTACTTGCAATATCATAACAAAAAGAAAAAAATTTAAAATTCCTTAAGTAAAAGAAAGAAAAAAATGGTGTTTTACCTAGTGAAATTTAAAAAGACTTTTTAGACAAATGTTCCTCCTGAAAAAAAAAAATTTTTTTTTCCCCCCCCATGCCAAGAAAAAAGATCGGAAAAGTATTAAACCAAAGGAAAAAAGAAAAAAAAAAAAAATAATCCCCAAAAAAAAATATTTTTTTTTTTTTTTCGCAATTCTTTTGAAAAAACCAAAAAAGAATAATAATAGTAAAAAAGGTTTTTTTTTTTTGAAAAAATCGCTTGTCGATTTAAAATAAATGGTTTTTTAAATAATGGGGGTTTCCCAAAAAATAACCTAAAAAATTTTTGGTTTTTTCCCCATAAAAAAACAACTTTTTTAAGAAAAATAGATTAAATGTCCCAATCCTTGGTAAATAGTTTCCCAAAAGTTTTTTGAAAAAAAAAGTCCCATTTTTTCGCCCAAGAAAAAATTTTTTTTTAGGAAGATCTGTTCTCCCGAAACAAAATGTCAAAAAAAACATAAAGGTTTTTTTTTGAAAAAAGATTGATAAATATGCAAATATTTTAAAATATATTTTGGTCATAAATAGTGGCAAAGAAAAAACAACCTCTGAAAATAAAAATGAAAAATAAAATGTTTTAATAGAAAATAAAAAACACGATCCCCCCCCCCCAGAAAAAAAAAGGGCCTTAACAGTTATTGGGGAAATTGTTTTTTAAAAAATAGGGGTTTTCCAAAAAATCCGGCCCCCCTGAAAAAAAATTCCAAACCGAAATTGGTTATTTAGAAATCTTCCCCAATTTTAGGGAAGGGTTTTGGAAAAAACATAAAAAAAATAATTGGGGGGCGCTGAAAAATAGGGAAAAAAAAAAAAAAGTCCCCAAAAAAAAATTTGGGGCCCCGCCCCCCATTAATATAAAATAAAAGTTTTCAACAAAAAAAAGATGGTTTATTTTTTTTATTTTTGATATATAATTTGAGTTAAGAAAGATTTTAAATATCTAATGCCCTTACTTCCTTTTTAATTAAAAATTTTCAAAACTTAGTCCAACAGAAAAGAAAAAGCCCCCCAAAGGTTTTCAAAAAGGTTAAAAAACGAAAAAAAAAGGAAAGTTTTAAACCTGACTCCAATGGTGTCCAGCAGTGGCTCTTAACTTTTGAATTTATTACTGACCCATTTAGTTTTTTTTTTCCTTTCAGCGGGTCCCTTTCAAAACAAAACCTCCGAAAAATGCAGCAAATTTTTTTTTCACTGAAAATAAAAAATCGGGGCCCCCGATTTTTTGGGGGGGGAAACCCCTTGGGCCCCCCGTCCCCCCCCGCCCTTTTCTACGCTCTAGCTTTAATTAAAATTTTTTGGAAAAAAATGTTCCAGCTGGGCCCCCCCCCCTTTTTTTGTGAATATACCTCCCCTGGGGTTTTGGGAACGCTTTTCCCTCCCGGGCTTTCCCCTTGCCGCAAAATTAAAGGTGGGGATTCATTGTTATAATTCGGGTTTTTGAGAATAATCGGTCTGCAAAATAATCAAGCAAAGGAAATAAGGTTACCGTTTCCTTTCCCTTCATTCATTCATTTCTTTTTTTCCCTCTCTCCTCCAAATAGATAATCCTTCCCCCATGGGGTTTTCGAATTCGTGGGGCCCCCCTTTGGGGCCCCCCCCCTTTTCCTTCCTCGGGGCCCAAAATTTCAGGCCCTTTAGATAAGAAACAAGGTGTGTGGGGGCGTAAAGATCCGGGGGGTGGGGAAAAAAAAAATATGTTTACCCCCCTTCGGTTCCTTCTCCCCTTCATCATTCATTTGCTAATTTTCCCCAAATTTTCCCAGTCTTAAGAAATCGTTTTTGTAGGTGGAAATTTAACTTTCGGTCCCCGAGCAAAAAGCGGGCCTTTTTTTTTACAAATCAAAAAACCGGAAAGTGCCCCCGCGCCCCTAACCTCCCTTTTTGGAATTTTTCCCTTTTTTCCCTACGTATTCCAGGCCTCTTTTTTTTTGGCCGCCCCCCTTTGGGGCCCCAAAAAAAATATCCTCCTTTAAAACAACCTTTTCCCCTGGGTTTAAAAAATCTGGGGGTCCCTTTTTCCCCCCCTTCCCCCCTCTTTTTAATTTTCAGGGAGCAAAGAATGGTTTCCCTTTTTGTTTTTTTTCGCCTTTAACTTTGAAGAAACTGAAAATAAAAAAGGGGTCAAAAACCCTTCGAGGCCCTTTCCCCCCCACCCTTAATTTTTTTCCCCCCCCCCTTTCTAAACCTTGTTTCCTTTTACTGCCCTAGAACGAAAATAATAAAGTTTCTTCGGGCCAAATTCCCCCCTCCTTCCCTTCGCCCCTCCCCCCCCCTTCTTTCCTCTCCCTTTTCAGGGGTTTTTTTGGGGGGTCCCCCTAAATTGGCCCCCAATTTTGGCCCCCCCCACCCCCCTTGGGGGGAAAAAAAAAGAATTTTAACTATAAAATAAAAAAATCGGGGGGTGTTTTTTTTTGGGGCATGGGGCCCCTTTTTTTTCCCTGAAAAATGTTTCTTTAAATGGAAAGTTAACGGAAAAAAAAGGGCCCCGGGGGTTTCTTTGGGGCCCCCCCCCCCGGAATAAAAATGGGTCCAAAATTTTTTCCCTTTCCCCCCCCACGATGGGTTTTTTTTTTTTTTTGCAGGTGAGGGAAAAGGATTGTTGGTGCCCTTCCCGTTGCTCTATTAAATACCGTCTGGCCGCCCCCCCCTTCCCGTTTCAAAACCGCTAACTTTTTCCTCTATGGTTTTTTGCCCATAATACTAATACTTTTCCCTCAGTGTTTTTTTTTTTGGGAGAAACTACGCCACCAATGAAAACAATGTTTTCCCCCAAACCCCCTTAATTCCCCGAAAAAAAAAAAGAGGGAAAAGCCTTTCCCTTTTCCCTTGAAAAAAAATTCCTTCCTTTTAACTATCCCACCCGCCCCCCTATAGCTCTCAAAAACTTTTTGTAAATTCCTAAGTCCTTAAGATTCTTTGTTTGGTAAAACCCCTACTTTTCCAACTTTTCCATTTTGTTCCTTAAAAGTAACCCTAAAAATCCCTTTGGGGGGGAAGGTCCCCCCTTCCATTTCCCCCGTCAAGAAAAACTTCCCCACCCCCTTTTCCTTCCCGAAAATAAATTCCAACCCAGTTTTTTTTATACGACGGCCCCTTTTTCCCCGGGGCCCGCCTTCCCTGAAAGGTTCCCTACGGGCCCGCGAAAATAATAACTTTCCCCCCTCCCCCTTAAATCCTTAAACCTGAAAAAAAAAATTCTTTATCCTGTTTTTTTTTCTTCCGCCCCCCCCTCCCAGGAAAACTTACGGGGGGGAAAAGAACCTTTTTTGCCGCTGGTTTTTTTGGGCTGCTTGTGGGAAAAACCATATTCCCCTCAAGGGCAAGATTTTTTTTTTTGAACCCGGGGGGGTTAAGTGGCCAAAAACGGCCGGGTCAGCTGCTCGTCTCGTCAATGCTCCCGCCCCCCTCCTTTTGGGGTTTCTCCCCTTCCCTTCCGTTTGCCCCTTACCATTTAGAAATTGTTTTCCTAGTTTTTTTCCTTTTTTTTTCCAAATGCCGGCCTTCACCCATAATCCTGGCCGGCTTTCTTGGTTTTTGTGTTGAAATGGGGGGCCCCCCGGGAAAAAAGACCTTTCGTTTTCTTCCTTTCCTTTTTTTTCCCCCTGTTCCCCCCAAATAAGGTGGGTGTTTCCCTTCTCAAGAGGGTTTCCTTGTCCCCCCCCCCCTTTATCTTCGCCCCCCCCCCCGCCCCCTAAAAAACTTTTATTTTTCTACTTTTTTTTCAAATTTTTAAAAATTGAAAAGATTCCTTTTCCTGCTTTTTCAGACCTTGGGCCCCCCCCATACAAAAAAAAACATCCAAAAAAAACCCCTCCCTATTCTCCCGAACTCCGGTAATGCTCGAATTAATTCATTCAACCTCTTTCGCAAAAAGAAGAATCTTTCCCAACCATTTCCAAGTTCTTTGCCTTTTTCTCCCTTTCCCCGTTCCTTTTTTTTAAGCTTTTCTTAGAAAAAAATTTTGCCTCCCTTTTCGGTTTCACCCTCTTTAAAATAAAACCCCCCCTTTTCCCCGAATTCCGCTTATTTCCCCTTCCTGGCCCCTTTGAAACCCCCCTGGGAAATTAAGAAATTTTTTTCCCTCACTATTTGCCATTCAAAACTTTCCCCCCCTCCCAAAAAAAAAATAACCCTTGTGGGAAAAAAATTACCCCTCCCCCAAATTTCCCCCCCCTTTAAAAAACCCCAAACTTTCCCTTTGGGCAAATCTCCCCCCTCCTCCTAAAGACAGAACCCGTGTTCCCTTAACTTTTCCCCCGCTATTCCCTTCCCTTTTCCCCGGGGACGGTTTTTTTTTTCTTTTTCCGGTTTCCCTCGCCTTTCCCATATTCTCCAATGTAGAAATACAGATTATAAAAAAGAACAGAAAATATCCGCCCGCTTGGGCCCCACCCCCCCTTGTTAAAAAACAGTAAATCAAGAAAAAAAAGTGGTCCCTTGGGGGAAACCCTGATTATTTCAAAGAAACATTTCTTTTTTTGTGACTATTAAAGGGTGCCCCGGCCCCCTCCAAAAGAAAAAACCTGCTTGGAGAAAATTATCTTTTTTTGTGTTTTTTAGGCCTGCCCTCAGCCCTGGGCTCCCGAGAGCCCTTTTTTTTTTTCCCTCTTTTCCCTCAGTTTTACTTCCACCCCCTAAATTTTTACTAAGGGGGGCCCCCCCCCCTCATCACAGGCCACACACCCCCCATCCCTACCCTTTGTTTTATTTGCGAGTTACTTTGCTTCCCCGCCCCCTCAGAAAATTATCTCTGGGGGGGGGGGGGCCTTTTTTCTGGGGTTGTTGTCCCCAAGACCCCAAGAAAAAAAAGAAAAAAAAAAGACATGGCTTAGATAAAAATTAAGGGGTTTTCCCCCTCCCCGAAAAAAAGGTCAAAGGCCCCCAGAAATAAGGGCCTTTTAAGTTAAAAACAGCTTGGGTTTTTGTTCTGGGCACTTTTTTTTCCCCAGTTTTTTATCCACTTTTGATCTCTTATTTTGTTATTTTTAAAGTTTCTCAGTCAGAAACATTTCTCATTATTTGTGACCCCTTTTCCTTTATAGGTTACCAAATTTCCCATATAAATATAAGGAGAAATTTTCCGAGGGGCAATAATTTAATATGGTTCACTTCGTAAATCCATCCTCCCCTCAAGAAAAAACTTTCTCACTGTTCGCCCCCCCCGTACCACCATACCTTTACGAGGCCCCCTTCCGTAGCACCAAGAAAATAGTGGGGGGGTTTTTTGGCCCCCTTGGTTTTTTTGTCCCCCCCTCCCTGTGCCGTGGCAATGAAGTATTTTTTGGGGTTGGTTTGATAATTTGGGGTAAAAAATTTCCCCAGGCCCTTGCTTTTTTTCGCTTGTTGGGTGGGGGTTTTGGGCCTTTCCCCCTTCTCTTTTTTCCCCCCCGCCTGCTCCCCCATATAAAACACCCCCCTGGTGTTCTCGAGTTTTTTTTGTTTTTTGGAAAAAAAATTCTCCCTTTTTTCTTCTCTCCTTTTTTATTGTAAAGAAAACTTGAAAAAGTTTTTTAAAATCACATCCTCTCAAACTTTTTTTAAAAGCCCCCCTAAAACTCGCCTGTTTGCCTTTCATCCCCCTGCCCGTTAAGTTTTTGGGCCGGAGTTTTAGTTTGATTGGAAAAAAAATTAAACCGGGAAATTTTGTTTGGGTGGCGCCCCAACCCAACCCCCTTTCCCGCCTTTTGGAATAGGGCTCTTTGGCCCCCGTTTTAGGTTGGGGTGGGTGAAACAAACCCCCCTTTTGTTAAAAAAAAAAAAAAAAAAAAAAAAAAAAAAAAAAGCCGGGGAAAAAAAAAAAAGAAAAAAACGTGTTTTTTTTAAAAGAAAAAAGAAAAAATAAACCCAAATTTTGGAAAAAAAGATAAATGAAAGAAGGAAAAGCTTTTTTTAGGAAATTTTTTTGGAAAAAAAAAGGTTTGTTTTTTTTTATACATCGAAAATAGAGACATTTTAATAAGCCAATTTTTAAAAGAAACGAATAAGAAAAGAAAAAAAATAAAATTTTAATAATAACTTCGTCCGTTTCCGGGGTAATAAATTAAGGTAAAACCGGTTTTTTTAAACGGGGAAAAAAATTTAAAGGGGGGAAAGAATTTTTTTAACCCGTTTTTACGAGGTGACAATCACCTCACTCTACTCCCTATCCCACCCCGTTTTTACTTTTCTTTGTTTCGAATAATTTAAAATTTGAAAGCCTTGGTAAAATAGCTGTTTACCGGAAAAAAATTTTAAAAAAACGAGTTTTGTTTAAATTACGGAAATTTTAAAAGAAAACGGGGCGGTTTTAATGGTCCCCCCAAAAAAACCCT
>JABUQX010069253.1:0-15000 GCA_015478945.1 Trachelipus rathkii
GTTGACGTGAACCAATTTAATAGTTTATTCATCGCAAGTGATGATTGCATGAACGAGATCTTGAATGAACTCTTGGGTTGACTTCCATCTTTTGTCCGCTGTAAGCTCACATATTTTCCTCAATCGTTCACATTCCCACCGAACACGTCAGTTAAATTAAACTGTACGGCGATTATCTGTGTAGAGTTAATACGCTCTATTCTCTCTTCCAACTTTCTTCAAGTTGTTATTTCAATTACATTGAGGTAGAGATTGTAAAACTGTGTCAGGTCCAAAACAGCTGATACGAATTGTTTTTCCGTTAAAGATTAAAATTTAACACATAGCATACTCTTTTACCTTATATTGCACGCTATAAAACTTAATAAATATTGAGTAAATTTAAGTAATTTTGGGGTGATGGTCTCATTTTAAGGAATAATATCAGGGAATCACAAACTATTAGATTTAAAATTAAATTTGCGAAATAATAATTCATGATTAGGGGGAACGCAGTTCCAATCAGTGACGTAACTCGATATATATTACTCATAACCTGGATTATGTTAATACCAAAATTTATCACATTACATATGATATATATAGTGTAATAGCCTATTTGTTCTTAATTTATTAAAACCTTTACGTTTCTATACTATCTATCATATATATAATCACTATATGATTATATATTAATTATGTCAGAAATCATATAATATATGACCTTATTAGGTCCTAATATATTGTTTCAAATATTTTTCCACTGGATAACAAGAGTATGCCAGTATATCGAGAATATGCTTATATATTCATAGTGTTGAAAGGTTTAAATAATGGGGTGATTACGTTATCCTCGTGAATATATATATACTATATATATAGAAATAGTGGATAATTTTTTTTTATCATATATACATATTCCTAAAACACTAATTTTTATAAAGTGTAAACAATATATAAGATTAGTATAATTGGTTGTGTTGTTATCTATAGATACATAATATATATATCTATATATCAAATTCTTAATGAAGCTAAATCTCTAAACTTCTCAAATATTTTCCTTAGTATATTAACATCTTGGGCACCCAGTACTTTTTCACATTCTTCATAAATATTTGTATTCCTTTATTTAAAGTACTTATTATAGTACTTATAATATACTATATATATATATACTACTCATTAATAACTTATATCACTATATATATACTATATATAACCCTTTATTAGTATATATATATATAAGCTATATACACAGACAAGATAGTATATATATCATGATATCTAACATATACTCTAATACCTCCCAAGATAATCTATACCTAAATATAATATTACTTATATATATGCATTAATTAAATCAGTATTCACCTATAACATAAAATAATATATGCCTAAAACTATCCCACTTCTTATATATCTGATAATTTCATTTATTTATAGTGACTGATTTTATCTATACTTCCATAACTTCGAAAGAATTATATACTTTTCATATATACTCATGAATCTACATACATAGAGTTAACTCACACTATACTTATTAATAATAATTCAATAGTTCTTCATATATTAATATTGAAGTATTTAAATATATTATAATAGGAACGTAATAACCAATTTGGAATAAATGTGTTCTTAATTTATCTACTGACAGCCCAAAATCCAACTTATACCTTGGGGAACAGTTTCATTCACTCTCTTTATCTCCTCTATCTTTGACCAACTATTTTATTAAGTTTTCGCTGCGCTAAATAGAAATGTAAACTCCTAAATTATCCTTCTATCACCCCTCTGTCCAAGTAAATAAATATACCCACAAACTTTAGAACCCTCTAAGATAAATTCATTGTTCAAATTTTCTAGAGTAAACATTTTTCTTCGACCAAGTCTATCTTTGTGTGTGGAAGCATTTGAGACGGAGCAAAGAGGAAAAAAGGTCCATGTGCTCTAATTTTTCAATGACGCAAACACAATGTATAAGGGAAAAAGCTAACGTATCAGACGAAAAGGACTAAAGAAAATCCCACGATAATAGAAAATTCCTCCCATATTGAAATTATTTTATTACTCAGACAAATTATGAAGAATGAAAAATTCTTTTAGTATAATAAGGTTTTTGAGTTATTTACCTTTCTCTCTGTCGCGCGATAGAATCTGAAACTTGGGTGGGTCATAATATGCATATATCCTTGGCGAAAAGCTATGATGGACAATTCTTTCGCTCCGGTGAACCATGTGTAATGTGCAGCTCAGGACACAACTAATTTTGTTATAGACTCTGGTTAAAAAAGTTGTGGCTAACGTGCTGAGGAAAAATAATAGGGGCACAATCCTCGGTAGGAAACAATAAGGGTCGGACTATAATATAAAGTTTAGTGAGAGTACAGCGGTGCAGGGTAAGTAGGATTCTGATGTTGTTGGAGTGTTGAAAGTTGTTTTTTGCATCCGGCCGTGCAGTGACTGACGGGAACTGATTGATGTGATATAAAAATACAAGTGGGTGTCATACTTCGTTTCTTATGGGAATGGGACAGGATTGACGATAAATGTGAAGCAATCACTATGTTTTTAATCCACATCTTGTGTGTAATCACAAATTGGGATAAACTAGAGCATATAATCGATCGAAAGATGAATCATGTAATGGGACATAAGAATAAATATGCATTTAGGTTTTATGACTTGGACAAGTTGCAAACTAAGGTGTTAGGATATATGATGTCGTGCCGGATAGGTAAAAAGCAGACGATGACAGACAATAATATTAATGCTTAATTATTTCGCATTAGTGAAGCTTCGTTTTAAGATTAACTTGGTTGATAAGAATATGTACACAATATGAGCAACAATTGTGGAGAACACCTCTTTAATCTTTTGCCTCTTTGAGGATGAAAGAAGTCTGGGTTATTTCGAAATATCATAGTAACAGATGTAATGATCTAAACACGAGTCCGCGAGGATCAGTATATCTGTTCTTCTTTTTTTAATCTTGTCTTTTTCATGTAGCATGAGATATATATGTATAGTTCGAGTTTACTGGTATCTCTTAGTGGTGTACTTCGCGAAGTTAATTAGATGGAAAAAAACTTGAACTGTCATTAGATATTAGCAATAGAGCTTTTGTAGAAGAGTCGAGTAGTTTGATAGGACAGATACGACCCGTTATGCGCGAATAGAAGGTCTCTTAATTGTGGCTGCGTGAAGATGAGCAAAGAAGGTAGTACTAGATTATTGCTTTATGCTATTCTCAAATTTGGAGAAGACAGAGATTAATATTTACAAGTAAGTAGTTTGGCTCCTTAAAAGAAATACTGATTGTGTTAGTTTTTAAATACTAGCCAATAGCATAAAATATACATAAATGAGTTAAATCGACACTCGGATGATTCAACAGTTTCCACAGAGTTTGTATTACTTATTTTATGTTTTCTGAGACCAGTGGTTACTAATCATTGTGTGTGAGTAATATTTATAAGAACTAAGTCAACTATGTTAGTAGATATCGTTTATAATTAGTGAGCGTAATCTGAGCACTATTCACCACTCTATCCAGCAGTGTTAGAATCATCTATAATTAGATCCAGAGAGATAAAAAAATCAGATTTGATGAAGTGAACAGCCGAGAGACGTATCACCACATAACCTTACGTAATGTCTACTATACTTATGTCACACCAATACCATAATTATTAGAGATCTAATATAGGATGTAGAGTATTATTTGAGTGACCTAGGATTATATAGTTACTGTAGTGAATAAAGTAGACGTATCTTAGGTGATATAATCATCATTATTGTATATTAAAATTACAATATTCACTTATATATAACAAAATTATATATATTACGTTTATTGTTTTATGCTATTCTTAAATGCTTATGTTTTTACCATGATAAAAATTATTTATTTTTGCTTTTTAATTTGCCTTTAAATTTTTTGTATTTACTTTATAAAAGAAATTTCATTCCACTTGTATGATTAAAATTAAAATCTGTTAGACTATGAGAGAGTTTTGTCATATATCTCTCACATATCCTTTAAGAAAGGACGTTATATCATAATAATAAGATATCCGACGTGAGGTATATTCAATACTGCCTGCTCTGGGGCACAACCCTCAGTGGCTTAATGGTCCCTTTCCCGATTGAGCGCTAAATTGTAGCTTTGTGTGATTTGGGAGTGTGTATTCCTACATTACGGATTCGAGTTTGATAACTACATAGTCATATTTGTGAAAATCAATCTAATCATCTAATAAACTACTTAATTCTTACTACTGTACTCTGCTTTTGGTAGCCTTTATGATGATTATACTCTTATACACTTATGTATCTTTACTTATAAAAAGTTATATTTGTAGTGTATGTTTTTTAACTGTTGAGCCTTCTCCAATAATCATCTTTAAATTTTGTGTCACGTCTATATGAAATAATATGTGAATCAATGTTATATATTTATATGTTTACAGAGATAGTACCATTTATAAATTACGTGACATCTTTGGCATCTTCTTACCATACTTAAAGCAATGTAAATCAGTATAATTCACAATACTCATTAGACTCTGTCTGGCACACACCCTCTTATCATAGAATGTATATTCCCTACTTTCATGATTCCTGTATATGTTGGATTAGGTAATGAGACTTTTCTACATTGAAATTTTGATCCGCTTAACTTTTTGCTTCTGGTTCAAATTAATTATCAAGTTTTTATTATATATATATAATACGCACCATCAAAATTATTTATATTTTTGTTTTGTTGTGGTCAAACATTGTGATTACAAAGGCAATCAATGTATCAAATTTTCACTTGTAAATTGTCTTTTAGTGTTTTATGTTTTTAAAATAAAAATTTATGTTCATTTTTTCTATTAAAAGACTTAAAAAAATTCATTTGAGACAGAGCAACAGTTAAACTCTTAAGGCAGGTAAGATCAGATTTGATATATCTTAACGTCTCATTAACTCAGGATTATATATTTCAAACAATATCACAGTTACTCTCCAATTTCGCCCATCGAATAAGTCAATTTCCTTATAATACCATGATGTCTCTATATTTAATCCTGTTCAACTCAACGAGCTCCTTCAGACTTCACTATATGATCTAAGGGATGAATCTCAAGTCATATTTTTATGTATTATACCATCTTTATGCTATAGATAATAAACTTTTCTTTCTTTTCTCTTCTTATTTCTGATTTCCTTTTAGAAATAAAGACAAATATTACTTACATTTAGAATTTATATGTTATTTGAGTTAGATTGCATGCTTGTTAAATATGAAGTTATTTGGTATATGTAGACTCTTGATATATAATATGGTATGTCAGACTCTTATTCAATTTAGTTTATTACTTAAAAATTGAGCATAATTTCTTATCTACTCACACACTTCATATTCGCAGTCAGTAAACTCAGTAAAATGAGTAAATTCAATCCTTCTATGTGCCACTTCCTCTAATTCTCTTTCTATAATACCTATTTGTAAATGGAATATTTTGAATTATTTGATAAATATTTTGGATTATTCCTATATAAGAGATGAGATATTACATCTAAGTCAGTCACTTTATTTATGTGTGAATAAGCACACTATATAAATCAACTCTATAAAGCTATTATCTCTATTTTAGTGATTTGTTTCTTCCATTTGATTTTTTAACCTAAAAAATTATTCTTTTTATTTTTATAAACTTAAATAAAATTTACACTCATATTTACATACCTTATTAAACGCAGTAAAATCCAGCTTAAATATATATAGCATGCGACACTAATTTAACTTGCCTACTCGCAATTTATGAACTCTTACTTTCAACAACTAATCATAGTACCCTTCTCTAGTGTAAATTTCTAACTGATGTTAGATGACATTATAACTATTAGATAATTAAGTTAAACTAAGTAATTTTTGATTGTGGCTTTCACTTGAGAAATTTGAATCTTGAATCGTGTGAATATGTTTTTTACTAAATATCCTAGTCATTATTTTTATATACAATAACACTAGACTCACATTTGAGCCATTTAGCTATCATTAGTAACACTAAAGTCATATATATATACTTATATATACTTATACTTTAAAACTTTTTATTTTATTTGATATTTTTTGGTTCTAAGGTTATGAACACTTTGTTTCGTTTTATTAATCGCCTAAAAAAAATCTATTATTATTTTTCCGCATCTTTGGATTCTGTTTTAAATTTATAAGCTTATCTTTTTTATGATAACACAAAATTTATTCTTTTTATGCTTTATAACAATCTTTATAAAAAATTTACATTTTTACATTGATATTAAACTCTTAACCCAAGCCGGGTATCTCATCTAATAATAAACAGGTATATAAAATAGATCAGTTTAAATCAAGAAATGTTTAAGTTCCTAATGTCTTTTCACCTCTAAATCTCCGCCGTGACACCTCGAGAAATGACCCATGACTTTTATACAGTCTTAAATTCACCCATTGAAGTCCTATTGATGTTCTGAAGTGATGAAGTCTATTGATTTTCCAAGTTAATGTGTTGTACGACCAAGTTATTAAACATTTCCAAGGTAATCCCAATCTATCTATATATTTTTAGTAGATCTAGATAGACAATGTAATAATAAACAAGACTAATTATTATTATTAATATAATTAAATTATAAATTCTTTTGGCTGAGTGGCTGTATTGTTGTAAGTTATTTCGTTGTGTCAAGTTCTTGTTTGGTGATCTTTATGTTTAGATTTTATGTTTATCTATTTGTGTCTGATCTAAGAGTTTTAGGGTAGAATTTTTGATTGTGATTGATTTTTGTATGCCATCCATTAATTATTGCTATCGTTAAAAATATAATTTCGACAATTTTTATATAGTCTCGATTCTACAAAGTTTAATGATTCATAATGTCTATGAAAATGTTTATATGTTACAGTTAGTAACTATTAATCAATTAAACACGCACTCTACAGTTGTTACTTATCTAATTCATCAAGTCAAATAAATTAGATCTACAGATATTACTCTAAATAACACATCTTGTTAATATCCTATTTTTATCATGGTAAACATCTCAAAGAGTAGAAATTTAGACTTACTCTCTTAGGAAAACTATATACGTAAATCCTCTTAAGAGGATCCCATAATGAGAAGGAATAACAAAATATTCTTTTTCATCTATCTATACCCCTTTAAGAAACCTATCATAGGGTAATACGACTGTTCCAACCAGTTCAGACATTTTTCTATATGTGTTTTACATCACTTCTCCTCTCTACAGAGATGAGCGTGGTTATAACCATTTTTGTGAAATTATTAAATGGACTATCTTTGTGGTCTACTCTCTTAATACCTAGTGCGGAGAAGGGATGCAAACCTGGGCATAATCATCTCAATTCTTGTAACTACATATGACAGAATATAATAATAATACACTACAATATCATTGTCATCGGTACGCTCAAAATATATTAATTGATAGTTTAACAAAATTAAATTTATTTATCTTCACTCACAGTTGATTTATTTATTACTTTATTCATATATATTATTTGAGAATTTTAATGTATATTATTTAAATGGTGCGTCTATATTGGGATTATAATTTTATCATTTGATAATGTTAACGTTTATGATTAATCTATATAAATTAATATGGATGGTAATCAGAGATAAGTTTAGAAAATTTAAGAAAATTTAAAATACATTTATTTACTCTAGTTAATTTTATATATATGGTATTAGTTATTTGGCATATGGGTCGATTGAGGTTGGGCGAAATTTCAAATAATACCTTGATAAAATAGGTTAGTTCAAAATCAAATATTGGGAGAGCCCGACAGTCGGTCTTGGCACATAATAGATGCTTTTTTTCGTGGTTCTATTAAAGAGTAGGATTTTAGAATCCCCCGCCAAATAGAATATAATTATTTCTACTAATAACATTGTTGGATCCACTAGTATATAAGTTACTATATCAAACATTATCACTAATATTTAAAAACACTCCATAATATTACACTATATACATTCTATATGTATATAATTACCACAACGAACGCACGATTTTTGTTTTTATTGTCTAATTAAAGAGAGAGGTAACTAAGACAAAAGTAGACAATAAGGTTTTAGGTAGTCTGGCATGCCTTGTTTATCACGGCCAATTTTTGTGTTTGAAAACGAGTGTGTTGAATTAACGATATATTGGTGTTAGGATTAGAAACGAAGGGTGAGCCTTTTTATACTCGTTCGACATCACATCTTTTTACTGGATTTTGTATTATTTTTTTATTTCCTAAGTTGTACATACGTGCTGCGTTTGCTAAAACTCTCTGCAACGGAAGAATTATCATTTTTTTTTTAGATTCATATGGTATTATAAGTTCCATTGTTCCCCTTATTGTCTTTAATAGGGTGAGTGGAGATTGGTATTTTAATTTACTTTACGTGTTACTGAATTATTCTGCATATTATGTTGTTTACAATTGATATTTTAAAATGAACACATTATCATACAGTATATTTATATATAGTTATTAATATATTTAGGTAGTGTTAGTAAGTATTTTATTATGTATTGTTGGTTTTTGTTGATTATGTTGTTTATTAATTGGAATGGTATATTTAGGCGTATGTTTATTATAGTTGATTATGTATTTGGTCTGGATGTTGTTAATTTATTAGTTTTTTTTTTGATTTTTGTTGTTAGTATTTGTAGGTTAGTATTTTATGTATATGCTAACTAGTTGTTGCCCACCGAACAGTAGTAGGTTTTAGTCTTTGCTGCTAACTGGTTGTCTATGATCCTCAATTTATGACTAAGTATTAGTATATATATTCATATTTATATATATATATATTGAAACAGATTTCAACATAAATGAATGATCTATACTATACCATTAATATTGAAAATATAAATCCCAATGTAATCCAATCTACTATTGTCATCTATACAGAAGTATTAGTTAATTTCGTTTGAGAACACTTTTAATCTGACGCATGCGTCCTATGAGCCCCTCTAGATTTATGCATAGTAAGAACAATTAGATTTATTAATATTAAATTAAAACTATTTGGGCTTATATATTTGTTATACATATATATTTACTAAGGATATCAAACGACAAAATGGTGGAGTTTATCTTATATAAAAGTTGTTGACTGATATATACAAGATTCTTATCTTTGACACTATTTAATGAATTCGTGATATTTGTTTCCTTTGCAGTTCGAGGTAGTCTAACTTCCAGTAACGAATCTGTTCTTTGAATTATCTCTCCTCCTCATTTTGTGTAATATTATTATTATATACTCCTCCTCTCTCCAGTCCTCTCATTCTATTCTTCTCTCACCCCGAATTCTTATATCAACTGTGATTGTCTTCCTCTCTCTCAAAATCTCTCTCTTCACTTTATCGTCTCAATCTGCTATTCGCATACGTCTATCCAGTACTAGTTATATTTTGCACGTATAGGTCATCTCATTATTTTGATTTATCCTATATCTCATATATATGATTATATATATATATAGAACATTACTCATTAGTATTTTGATTTTTAATAATAATATATATTATAAAGTGTTATTTATTTACAAATTTAATATAACTTACTACTTTTCACGTATATTAGTTAAATGGGTTTATTGAGTGTGGAGGTGGTATATAAAATCATTTATTTTCCATAGTTACAAGTTTAATATAGTTTCTCTTTCTGGTGCCACAACGATCCATTATAAGATATAGAAGAAATAAATAAGTCGTCTAAAATATATTATCATATGGAAGTTGTTTATACAATTGCGTGTGAATGGTGTTGGATATTACAGTTGGTGTGTTAGGTTATTGTTATTATAATGTGTGTTGTTAGTGTTGTGATTAGTGTTCGTATTAGGTGTTAGGTTTGTAACATTTTATATCTAGTGTGGTGTTCATATATCAATAGTTATATGAGGAGTGAGGGTAGTTCAGGATATATCGTTTAAGAATAGTCGTTATGGTTAAATTAGTTAACTTATATTGGATTCTATTTAATTCTTATAGTATATATAGTATGTAGTATTCCTTTAGTATTAATATTGTTTAATTTTATGTTGAAATTTTGCAAAAATAGTAAATATATATTTGTTTTTGGGTAAAAAAAATAAGTGTGTGAGATTAGGGTTATTCGTTTGTGCAGTAATGTTAGTTGCTTTACTGTGTTATTAGTGCGAAACTTTGTTAATGTTAATCAGAGTGGTTATAAACTTTATTTCTGCTGAGTGCTATAAAAGCTTTGTTTGATTCGTAAGCTGGTCTTCTCTTGTTGTCTTAGTTATTCTATTATTTTTTCCTTAGTTCTTATTCAGACAGCATAAGATCTACTCCGTCTCTTACTCATCTCTATATTTTTTATTATATATATAATATTATACATTGTTATAGCTATATTTGATATCGGTGGATTAAGATAATATACGTCCTGTATTACAGTGTTATTGAATTAAAATACAATTTACTATATGACAGAGTATGGAGTAATTATATGGTTCACAGCTTTAATATGTAATTGTGAAAGATATAGTTTTTAGAAATAAATTTACTACACTTATTATTATAGTTGTCTATGCATTCACTTTTATATTATTATATTATATAGTGAGTGCCAGTTTAGTATCGTATTTAACGTTATAAATAGATTATATTATGGTTATATGGGTACTAGATGTATTGTTAAATATCTAGCTTTCTAAAAGTTTAAAATAAATATAAAAAATTGCGTTATGATGCCGTTAAAATAGAACTTTTATAATAATCAGTTAAAAAATTTTACGCATATAAAATTTGATCAACAAAGGTATATTTAATGTTAAAATAAAAACTTATTTGATGTAAAAATAGTTAGAGTTGAGAATAATAATATTACATTATATTATATGAATAGAAAAGGTGAAAGAAGGAATAGTATATTATTATTGAATAGGGAATAGAAGACTAAAGCTAACAAGAAGTATAAATGGATCTTGAAATCCTTGTAAAACTTTATATATAAAAATTTAAATAACACAATATGGTTATGATTTTATTCTTTAATTTCTACATATCGAACAGTTACTAAAGTTATATAATTAAGGATAACATTTTCGAGGATTTTGATTAAATAATTATATAAATTGGAGTTAGAATACTGTTGTATTGTATTAATAAAATATAGTTGAAATTATACTCTGAAATCATTTCCACATTAGCAATAGGTGGTGAAATAATTGGCATTTGTATTTTTATTAACAATTGGTTATTAATTATAATACTTGATTTTTAATTTATCTATAAGGAATGATTAGCAGGTAACTGTGTGTGTGAGCCGTCTGTCTGTATAATATTAAACTAATATAATTCTATTTAAAATTATGTATAAATAGGTAATATATTTATTTTAATAGATTTTGAGTTTAATCAGAGACCTAGTGTGAAAATTTATGGTAGATGGTATCTAAAAATCTCATTTCCTAAACAATTGCTATACTAAAGAAATCAATTTAATTGAAAAATGACCACTCTCTCTTTATAAAATATATGCGTAACATTTTCCACGGTCTCTATCCTTAGTTATTGCGTCATCTGTGCTCCGTTTTTTCAGTATCAATCGTTCTATTGTGGTTCAACGTAGGGGATGGTTAATCAAAGAATTGATAGTAGGTGTAGTTTCTAGCTGACGCATTCCGTGTGTTTAATAATTAATAAGTTAAGAGATGAATGGATTTATCTGAATATGCTATTGGTTACTAGATTATAATAATATTGGTTTAGCTACCTGTTCCTTTGACGATATCACGTGTTAATTAAGAAATTTAGGTTGATAAGAATTTGTGTCAAAGTATTGACGAAATATTTGCATTTGACTGTAATCATGATATCATAGCTTTTAGAACAGAAGCAATGTTATTAGAGTAAATTTCATGCGTGATAAATGTGTTATCTTATGGTGTAATTTTCATATCGAATCAGTTATTATTAAAATTCAGTGTTCAACACTCTTATTTTCGTAAGTTAGCCAGTGGCTCTAGCACCGGTGCCAAACTTTAACTATTAAAAACTTCCTGAATCCTTTCCGTCAGACTCCTCCTTTATTCCTTCATTCTTCATCCACCTTGCCTATTTGTATATGTTATCTATGTCCATTCGTCGTCTTACTCTTCTTTAAGCCTTCCTCATGTATATGTCTTAACCTTGTCTTACTGTCTTCTCTTATCTATCCTCTCATTGTTTTTTGTCGATATTTGCCTCATGCATTTCTTCTCTCTATATTGTTGTTTAAAGTGAGGTCTAGAGGAGTTTGATTAGTAGTGTCCGCTCCTTGCATGCGATGTGGTGTTCTGTCGTGAGGAGATAGGTCAGGCACGTGAGTGAAATGCGATATCCGACTTATCCATCTTCCGTTGCATGATGATCGCTATTCTGAACCGAGTGTAGTGTTAATAAAACTGAAGTAGTGTTAGTTACGTCGTACTTTTGTTGATTATGTTTTCCGAATCCTCTTTACCTCTTCCTAAATTTTATCAGTCGTTTCTAGTGATCTTTTTTAATTTTTTTAGTGGTGTGCGAGCGTCCTACTTACTGACGCATGAGGAATAGATGAGAGTGTGTCTCGTGCAGATGAGTTTCGTGTTATTCAGATCTTACATATTACTCACATCCAATTATTATGTATAATCCGCATACTGTTAATTGGATTGATATTCCACATCCTGCTCCCCTTTACTTTCCATCCATATACCTTTAATAGTCTCCCCCCTATAAAACATCAATATTACAAATTACGGTGATTTTTAGCAGGATTGAATTTTGAACCTTGGCGACTATTGGGGCAGCACCTCTACTATTATGGGTGACCTATGGTATCACTAAAACTCGCCTGGTTTGTCAGTATTATCACATACCCATTAGTGAGATTTATAATATTATACCAAGTTTGAAAGGCGTGGATTACTCAGTGTATATTATAGTTTCTTAGTATCCTGTCATTAAATTGAAATTATGGTGGGTCTCTTTTAAGCTGGAAGTGTTTGTGTGTAGTTACTAATCTTAGAGTGTGATATCAATCGAATGTTAAAATTATTGGTGATAATATAATTATTACTTTCGTATTGAGATTATTAACATGTTTCTGTTTGTTTAATAGTAAACTACCTCAATACTCATTGTGTATGCACGTAGAAAGTAACTATATATATTTTAGAAGAAATTCAGCTATTTAGAAGCTCCAAATACTAGATGCTCTATAACTGGATCCTTGATGTCATCAAAAGAATGATCTTCAACACGATTCATCTTAAATAAACTCTCTATATAGGACGCAGAAGGTACTCCCTCTTATGGTGTGGGGCTCAGTGCGCTCCCTTTGGTTGTGTTCTTAAACCCGATCTCGTGAAAAACACGAACGTCTTTCCACAGTCCTTTAAAATTTTCGTGGTCTCACCCGACCTTAAGAAAACCCTAACTTTGATACTTGTTTGTTCCTTGTATCAAACTGTATCAAAATCTTGAATGGAGAATGAGGGAAATTGTTCCAAGGTCAGCTGGCGTACCGAACATGACTGGAAATTGTCCAAAACCTTGGGCGCGGCGGAAATGGTTTTTTCATAGTCTTATGTTCTTCGACCAGTGGGGCTGCCAATGGGAAAAGATCGGGCCGTCTATAACCGGGGATAAGAGTCCTTTAATTTGGCCTTGACCTTGAAATTATCCCCTCCCCATTGCAAATATAAAAGTTAGGCTAAAAATGCTAAAAAGTAGCTGAATTAAATATTGTACTCAAAATGTGTCCAAAATTATTAATCGGATAGGTTGGCGCAGATTTTTATGGCTTGTACATAAGTCCTGGCTAATTCTTTTGTTTTACAACAGTTGAGTGCAATAAATTCTCTTAATAGATTTGGGTAGAAATTTTAGTAAAAAAGTATCCAAACAAATGGGTAGCCAAAAACATGATTAGGTAGCCAGATTTTAGCGACAAATCTGGTTTCCGTTAGTTTTCCGTCAGTTTTGTGCGCCCTATTATCTCACACTCATATATTTATTTATATATTTATATAACTTTGTCAGTAAATTATATATTATATATTTATATATTATAATATTTATATAACATATATTGTAGATATATATATATATATATATTTGATAGTATATAATACTTATTTATTTTTTTTATTTTTATATTTATATTATCGTATTTATTGAATATTATACATTATTAGTATATAATTAATAGTATATATGTATAATATATAATATATATATATATATACTACATTGTAGTCCATCATTTGTAACAACAGAATAAAAGGATATTTTGTGATTGGATATATATAAATTATACTAGTTTTATATGCTATATTTATATTAATATATTTAGTATTTATATATATATATATATAAAGTTATATTATAATTATTATTTATATAACATATTATTATATATAATACGTATTTATATTTTATTATTTATACTCTATATTTATTTTATAAATAATATATAGTTATTGTGTATATAATATATATCCTTATATATATATAATATATAATATACTCTATTAATATATATATTGATATATGTCAGTATTATATATTAATTTATATATAATACATCTTACAAAATAATATTAAGTAATTATAAAATTATTATTAAATATAATACTATTTATATATTTAATATTATATGTCTAATTATTATATTATATTTATATATTATTTTTTTTGAATATAATATTAATAATTGATAAGTTATCGGGCGCCTTTATTTATATACAAGTGCCCGATAGTTATATTATACTATATTATAATACTATACTATATGTATATATTTATAGAATAATAGATATACTTATAATATAATATATGATATATTTTATTATATATAATATATATAATATATATATATATATATATAAGTATTAATTATTATTATTTATTATAGTATAATGTATACATATATAGTATAAGCAGATACATAATTAATATATGATAAAATTCATA
>JABUQX010069253.1:17500-20000 GCA_015478945.1 Trachelipus rathkii
ATAATATAATTAAATAAAAATAATAATAAAATTAATAATAATAATGATATAATAATAATAAAATAATAATAATAATAATAATAATAATAATAATAATAATAATAATAATAAAATAATAATAATAATAATAATAATAATAATAATAATAATCACATAATAATAACCAATCACGGAATAAAACACCAATATTCACATCATACATCTTGCACTTTCCTAACTGTCAGTTTACCTACTAAATGAGAACTTTACAGAACTTTATTTTAGGGGACAAAACACTTGTAAAGGGTACAAAAGAATAATATATAATATATAATATATATATATTATATAAATATATATAGTATATATATAATATATAGTATATAATAATATATATATATATATAATAATAATATATTTAAATATATATAATATTATAATATATAAGTTATTATATATATATATAAATATATATATATAATATATATGAGATAATATAATATATATGTATATATATGAATATATAAATATATATATTGATATATAGAGTGATGATGAGTAGTATACTATATATAGTATATCATATATATATATATATATATAATATATATAATATATATATATATAATATATATTATATATATATTATAATTGTATTATATATATATTAATATTTATTAATATATTATATATATATTAATATATTATAATATAAATATAATATATAATAAAGTTATATATATATATATATATTATAATATATAATATATATATATTATATACAATATTAAATATAATATATATATATATATATATATATTATAACCGTATAATATATATATATATTAATATATATATATTTATAATATAATAGATTATATATAATATATATATAAATATATATATATATAACTATATATATATAATATATATACATATATAATAAATATGTTAAATATATATAGATGTTAAATATGCATAATAATCGCAATTATATTAAGATTTAAAGAAAGAAAACATAATAATAGGGAGGTAAAAATACTGCCTTCTCCGCGGATTGAACCACGCCATGTTGCGGACTCGAGACAATATACCCTGGTGATGTCGCCTTAAGGGAGCTCGGTGCCTTTATTAACTGTTGCTTGAATCCAAGTTTTCTTGCTTGGAGGATAGCCTCAGTCGTAACGCACCGGTATATTGTCCTCAGTCACAAACATGCGGTGGCTCTAAATCCCGACGAAGGCAGTATAATTCTCTTACCTTCCCTATTATATGTTCTTCGGATTTAACATCTTCTATAATTAATTGCGATTATTAATACCAATATTTAACATCTCAATATAAAGAACGAGGGATAGGAAAGGCTGGACACCTGGTGATGTCGCCTTGAAGGAGCTCGTTGCTTTATAACTGTTCTTGAATCCAAGTTTTTGGCTTGGAGTAAATCTCAAGTCGTAACGCACGGGTAGAATTCCTCAGTCGCAACATGACGTGGTTCTAATCCCGGAGAAGGCAGTTAATTCTTAACCTTCCTATTATATGTTTTCTTAAACAATCTTATTAATAATTGCGATTATTATGCATTATTTTAACATCTACAATTTAAAGAACGAGGGATAGACAGGCTGGACACCTGGTGATGTCGGCCT
Source organism: Trachelipus rathkii (assembly GCA_015478945.1). NCBI lineage: Eukaryota > Metazoa > Arthropoda > Malacostraca > Isopoda > Trachelipodidae > Trachelipus > Trachelipus rathkii. Next base: position 19,129 of record JABUQX010069253.1, read on the forward strand.
TGAAGCGAGCTCGTTGCTTTTACTAACTGTTGTCTTGAATTTCCAAGTTTTTTGCTGCCGAAGATAGCTCAGTTTAACCACCGAGTATTATTGTCCTTCAGTCGCAACCATGCGGTGGTTCAATCCATGGAGAGAAGCAGTAATTCTTTACCTTCCTATATATAATATATATAATATAATACATAAATATATTATATATATATATAGATTATATAATATTATAGTATATATATATATAGATATATATATATATTATTATAATATAATATATTATATATAAATATATATATATATGATACTATATTATATATAGTATATATATATATATATATATATATATATATATATATATAAATATATATATTATATATATATATATAAATATATATAGATATATATTATATATATAATATATATATATATATATATTTATTTGCAATCTAAGGTTATATTGAGAAATTTTGTAATAAATTCCGAATTTTAGGTGAAGATAAGTTAGATAATTCTAATTTGGCTTGGAAACTAATCCACACCATTTCTTCAATTAAGAAGGATTCAGCTGAATCAAAATACTTCTATTTAAATAATTAATACGAGTTTGTTTTCAAGTGTACTATTTCACCCAATAAGACTCATTACCTAAATTCATAAAAAATTGAAATGGGGTGAACACGTAGGGATATATATGTATATATATTTCAATATTTATATGTATATATACTAGGTAAAGTAATTTATTGATTAATATTATATAATATATTATTATATATATTATTATTAGGTATATATATCATATAATCTTATATAATATAAATTATGTTAATATATACTGTTGTTGACGTTGTACTGACTGATGCCACGTTGGCGTTACG
>JABUQX010069254.1:0-2500 GCA_015478945.1 Trachelipus rathkii
CAAAATCGTTAATGTTTTTCATCCATTTAAAATTTCCTGTTGGTAAATACTGAGACATTGCCCAACCATACAAATTATTAGCATCTAAATAAGTGATATAACTATGCGGTTTATTTTTATCATAACTTTCTTGAATATATGGATTATTAGCTTTCGCATATCTATGTGTTATAGTACTGATTCCTCCTCTAATCCCCTTTTCTATCATTAACAACATATCCGGATCTTTTAATAAATCTAATTTTACTTTCGTTTCTTTTAATAATGCATCCCAAGATAACCCTGGAGATGTAAAATAACGTGCTGGATCTAATTTATAAGTATCTAAACAAGTTGTTCTAAAATTTTCAAACACATCCGCTAATAATAATGTATCAGATTGTAAGTATAACATATGATAATCTTTAAATGTTTTACAATTAAATTTTGTCCAGATAGTCTGCGCATGTTTGTAGTCCTCGTTTGTTATATCTTCATTATTCAAAATATTATAAAATTTCTCTTTTTTAGGTAAATTTTCATGATTAAATTTTGTTATATCATCCATCCAGTCGTATGGATAAATTCCTTTACGTTTTAGTAGCTGAAACTGTTCATCTTGATAATATTTGTATAAATTCTTTAAATTTTCATTTTCTAAATTTGATGCCAGTTTAGCTAGGGACGATGACATAAATCTAAAACTATCGAGGAATCTCAACTCCATGCTTGTTGAGATTGTTCCTTCATCAACTTTTATAAACTGACTGAAACTTATATAAGTTTCATCCGTTTGAGGAATTGCTTTTAATTCACCATCGGTACGTCCAAATTCTTTAACGAATAAATGAGCATCATATTTAGATAAGTTGTGCATTATTATTGGAATAAATTTAGGATTTCTAATTTGTAAATTACAACTTCGGTGAGCAGGTCCTCTATATTCTCCTGTTAAATGATTATGGTCTCTTACTTTAAAATCGTTTTCTGTATATTCTCTTTTACATACATAACAACGGTTTGCATTTTCGTGATTTAATTTTTCTTCTGGAGTTAAATTCATTGGTTTGTTTATTCTCAATAATTCATAAATTCTTTTTGATTCTGAAATTAAATATTCTACAAACGTTTTAGGCGCTTCGTTTCCTTCATATATTTCGAGCTTTGAATATTCATCTACATCACATTTCGTATAACAGCACCAACTGTTTGGCTGATGTTTCTGTAGGTTAATGGTATAAGATTCTTTAGGATCTGGCTGACTCGTATGTATTTTTTGTAAGGTGCTTTCAAAATCTGCATATATAACAAATGGATGTCTGAATTGTTTATAATACAGTTTAAATTGAACTTGACCTTCTGATAATTCCATTCTCACCGGTTTATGAATACTACATTCTGGTAAATGATTATCTAATAATTCTTTTTTATAAAAACTATGTAAACAGAATCGACATGGATAAGTTTTTTCTTTATGCTTCTTATCTATGAATGGACTCAAATGTTTCATCAGTAAATAATGTGTATTTTTATCATTTGATATTAAAAGTAAATCAACATGTTTAGTTTTCTCAACTTTTGTAATTCTTAAAGGATATAATATTTCTTTTTCATCTAGTCCAAATACGTTAACTGACACATCGTTTTGGTTCTCAAATTTAGTAATCTGTTTTAATTGAACTGGGAATTCTATTCCTTTCCAATTGTAATTTTTAGATACTTCTTTTATTCTTTTTGATAATCTCTGTGGATTTCTTTCTGTTAAACAATCAGATCTTGCTATACACCATTTGAAACATTCGTTGTCATTTTTATTTTGAATATTAATCAATCCAAATTTTTGGTTTTTATATTTTGATGGAGTTTCAATATATGAAGAAGCTCTTAATGGTTTATATTTTGCTATCTTTATTTCAAAATCTAAAAGTTTATTGATAATCCATCCTGACCCTTCTCTTGTAAATTTACATATTTTTTCTTCAATTTTATTGATCATTTCATGAATAGTATCTTTTATTTGAGAATTATTTGTTATACTTGTCATGGAACCGCTATTAAACCAATTTTGAATCGTTTGTTTTCTTCCATCAGGTAAATATTTATAAAATTCAACAAAAATAGAGAGACTCAGTTTTAAATTTTCCCAATTTTGTTCTTCAATTTTTTTCTGAATTATACTTATCATATTATTAATATACAACCTCGGATCAATAGTTTTTATATTGGTATAACAATATGCTTTAAAATTACCTTGAATTCCTTCTCGACAATTTTTGTAATCACATTGCATCGAATTTCTTTGATGAATCTTACTTTTCTCGTGAATTTTAAGGTTTAGAACGCTTTTATTACACATTGAGCATAATTTCTTTTTATCATCAAAATAATTCAAATTAAGCAATGATCTATTTGTATTTTTCATATGTTTATTACTTCTTATATGAATTTTAAAATTTTTAATTTTAGTATTACAGATCTCACAAGTTGTCATTTTATTATAGATTTTTTTTTATTATAAGTC
>JABUQX010069254.1:7500-10000 GCA_015478945.1 Trachelipus rathkii
GGAAAGCCATGGATATGCTAGAGAGCGTGCAACGTAGAGCAACTAGGATGAATTCTGGGCTTGAGGGTAAGAGCTATGAGGAGAGGCTGAAGGAGTTAGGAGTGTTTTCTGTAGAAAGGCGATTTCTCAGAAGGGACATGTTACAAGTCTACTAAATATTTAAATCTACTGATAAATACGGACAATAAATTCTTTATAGTTGACCACGGACGGGAAACCAGAGAGTACAGTAAGAAAATTAAGGCATGCCATCTTGATATAAGAAAACATTCATTAAGTAATAGGGTTGTTAATTTTTGAAATCGTTTGCCATAAGAGGTTGTTGAGTGCGACTCGTTACAACATCTAAGAAACGATTGGATAGATGAATGGATGGTTTAAGGATCATATATTATATTTTGACGAAAAATATTTGCGGGTTTTTAGCTACAGTAGTTATTAAGGTTAAACTGCATATATGACTATAACTAAGTTATTAACGTATGTAGATGGTTTGGGTATTATACAGTATATTATATTATGACTAAGCCAAATTGGTGGTTTTTTTGTTACAGTAGCCTGGTAAGCCCTAGGGTGTTTTGTGGATTTGCTTGAGCATGTTTAGTTAGTTAGTTGATTGGAACAGTCTCGATGTGTTCATGTGATTTCTTACTGTCTATATTTCTAATGTTCTAATGTTCTAATCTATATTAATTGACGATGCAGTAAACCTATACCTAACCTATATCGATCTACTTTGCCGTCCTTTTTCTGTTGTTAGAGGGTTTTTCTAAATATTTTTTGTATTTAATAAGGGGAGGATCCAATATTGGGCCAGAAAGACCCCATTTTATCCCCACCTAAAAATGGACATAAAATTCTTAATTTTCAGTCAATTTTGATAGGAAAAGAAGCAGACTGTAGCTTTTTCTGACATCCAAAACGTCATTTTCGTGTGTTATTCTGTCTGTAGTCATTCTTTCAGATTTTAAAATTTTTCAAAACCTATGTTTTTGACATTTTTAGCTTCAACTCCTACAATTTTTTTCGAAATGACTTCAAACTTGAAATATGCATAGATGGGTCCAAATTACCTACAAAAGTCATGACGTAATTTTTTGTTTTTTTGAAATTTGTGCTCACCAATGTCCAAGTTCAAAACCCACCTTTTTGGGTTTTTAAAATAAAAAATTATATTTCTTTGTATATGCAGTAGTTTTGGATTTGTTCTTGGAACAAATTTGATCAAAAAATATTTTTGGAAATTTTTTAAAAAAATTTCTTTTGAGTATGCAAAAAAAATATCTAAGTAAAAAAGATGTATCTTGCCCGACTATACAATCCCTGAAAATTTGATCTTGATCGGACAAGTAGAAAAAATATATATCAATATTTCAGATTTTTTTTTTTTTCAAAAAGCCATTTTTTTTAATATATATATATATATATATTATATATTATATACTATATATATATATATATATTATATATATATATATATATATATATATATATATTATATATATATATAATATATATATATATATATATATATATATATATATATATATATATATATATATATATATATTTATTGGATTATATATTAGTGATATATATATATATATTATATATATATATATATATATATTATATATTATATATATATATTTTTATATATATAATATAATATATATATATATATATATATATATATATATATATATAATATATATAAGGACGTGACATGTTTTTCCATTCAGCTACGTATTGTAGAAAGTAAAGATCCGTCTGCGCACATGTTTTGATTCTGGCATCCAACCACTGCATTGCATTAAAATTTTGCATCCTTAAAAGGCTATGAACATAAAAGAGCATCTGAGATTTATTTAAGAGAACACATGGCATGCCAATGAAGTAGTTAGTGTTCGAAAGAAAATAGGAGATTGTCAGAGAATTATTTTTAAGGGATAACTTAAAAATGTATTTTCAAAATCGATAATGGAGATGCCTTTATTATTAAAACATTGAAAAACTTTCTATTTCCTCTCCCCATCACTCCATTAGGCATAATTGGCGTTAAGGTAATTGAGGTGTACACACCCTTACTACACAAAGGTGTCTATCAGATACTTCTTTCTTCTTTCTGACTTCACATCACAGATTTGTTTTTTTTTGTTTTTTTAACAGAATCACGCAAAGCCAAGAGGGTTGTCTCCCAATAATAGACCTTCATCCACCCATCCCCCTATCACATCTGTGAATTGGTGGCTTTTTAACTTGTGGGAATGGTGCAGTCATGAAACTGTCGGATTTTCTGATACAAGATCTTTCTCTGTTAATATTTGTTATGTAAGCGGTATGTATTCTAATTTTAACTTTGTTGAAAATCAGATTTTTCGTCTAGATCTCACCACTTGCTCTTAATTAACGTGGGTGACTTCTTTTAGTAACAACCGGAAATTATATAAATTAGATTGACGCATAGTGTCCAGTCGCAGGATATCTTTGGTTATGGAAA
>JABUQX010069254.1:20000-25255 GCA_015478945.1 Trachelipus rathkii
TTCTGGTTCGACCGCCACTTTCTCTCGTGTGGGGGTCATGGATTTGTTCTTCCTTGAAGTCGAGATGATCTTTGATCAGATCAAGTGTCGGCTCGCCTTCTGCTGGCAACACTTCTGCTGATGCAGCTACTTCGAGCTCACGGGTACTTCCCACTTCATCGGGTTCTGACCCATTCTGGTAAGATATGTCGATACTATTTTGCTCATTGAGGTTCTCTATTCTATCAGGTGATGTGTTCTCTGAGGGCTTCATTTCATCTTCTACAGGAGGTTTTTCGTCAGGTGAAGTTGTGACGACACCTTGTACACAGGATGATTGTAGCATGGAAACACATTCCTCTTCCAGTTGGACATTCTCCACGTATTTGATTCTGACGATGGGGACTTGCGCCCTCGAGTGCTTCCACACCCACATATAATTGTCTGCTGGGAGACGTTTGTGTCATTCGAGTGATTCCACACTCTCTTCTGCCCTCTCGACATTAGGAGCCAATCTCCTCATGGGAGTTTCAACGTCTTGCTTTCTGCAAGGAAAATGGCTCTTAGCCCCGCTTCAACTATTATCGGGCTAAAACGGAGGTAATACTCCCTCAATATTACCCAGGACGAGAACAAATATGGCATTCGGCATTAAACTGCTGCCGTCACCTCTCCGAATAATAAGGAGTGTTTATCTCAACTTTTCGCAACTGGAACGCGCATGACAGAATTGTCGATCAGCCTCATCCTTTTAAAACGTTCCTGGTATAATTTTCCTCTTTTACAAACATCTATTATGGCTACGGCATTAAACCGGAGTCCCTCAAACACTTTACCTTGAAACCATTCGACATAACCGTCAACCACAGGGAGATTATGGGGACCATCATTTCGTCCTCCCAACTGAGCAAGTGATCTCCTGTGCCGTCTATGACACTATACCGGACAACATCTGGACTTCGTCCTCTTCATCGACGATACCAGACGCCACCAGGTTGATTTAGAGTCTTCCTTCTGACGGTTATCGTACACACTGAACCCTCTGTTGACACCATTATTTGGTGGATATCGACAATCTTTAGATATGTGCCCACGTCGTTGGCACTTATAAGCATGTGATGGGCCATTTCTCGGCTTCACTTGAGCTCCTGCGGTGCTCTTCCTTCTTTTGCTCATTACTACGAGCTGCACCGACAGCTCCATTATTCTTTTGTCCGACAACTTGCTGCTCTGTAACTGGCTTCTTCCTCTTTATTCTATGATAATGTTTCTAATCGTTTTCGTGTGGTCTTCCTCTGTAACTACTTTGGTGACTAGTTTTGGGCGCTAAACTCATCTTGTACCCCTGTAAAAAGTTCTCTGAACAGGCAATAATTTCGTTGACATCTTTCTCGTTTTTAACAGTCAGGTACGTCGCTAAATCTTTCGGAACAGTACTCATGTACTTATCTACAGAAATAAATGACACCAAAGATCATCCGAAGGTCTCTTTAACATTTGCCGCGGCGTCCATTTTTTAAATGACTCGTAATTCTGGCATGTAGACCTTTGGGTTGTCGTCTTCCACTGGCGCATAGCTTTAATTTTGAGCGATACCCGCTCTCTGTCATTCATATCTGACAAGAAGTGCCTGCTTCAGTACTCGTAATTTTGGTTGCAATCTTCGGCAGGTAAGCTGTTATAGACCTTCCAAGCTTTTTTCCGGTCAACACCGAACCCAAGATGTAACGAGTATTTTTTCTTTCGGAATCCATTTGCTATGCCTTGTTTCTCAAATAAATTCGTAGTCTTCAATGTTATTATTTTTCTCAATAGAAATTTGGGATTTTTAACTTTGGGATTTTGTCCGTGTGTTGATTATGCTATGGGAAAGATTTTGATTGTCTGAGGCAGCTCCGTGTTTTCTTTGATTTTCTTCTGCGTTCGAGTTTTAACTTTAATAATCCCTCTCTTCAGGTTCCCTAGCGTCCTTTCTCCGCTGTAACTTTTCTCTCTTCAGCTTCCTGCTTCTGCCCCTTTGAAGTTTTCTTTTTCTGCCTTCCAGCTTCCAACCTCCCATCAAAATATTCTTTCTTCTGCTGTAGATCTCTGCTTTGAGTTTTCTTTCTTCTTTTTCCAACTCGCCGCTATATCGGCGTTGCTCAAATGCTCACTTTTCTGCCTCTATTTTCTTTACCTCCAAAAGCCATACAACTGCAGCAGTATACTCTGTTGAGCTGAGCAGGTTAGAAGCGTCCGCTCCAGATATATTTAGAGCTCTGCAAAGTTCCAACAAAGCTTCCATAATTAGACCATCTTAAGCAGTTTTCGAGTTTAAGCCCAATAGTCACGAGTATATTTCCAAGAAATTTCTTACCAAATCGGGACTCTTTTCTGCGAAACTGTGTTTGTCTTTATGTGATAATAAATATTGTGTGCAAAAACTTCGGGTATATTATTATTATATATATATATATATATTATATATATATATATATATATATTATATATATATATATAATATATATATATATATATATATATATATATATATATATATATATAAATATATATAATATATATATATATATATATATATATATATATATTATATATATATATATATATTTATTATATTATATTATATATATATATATATATATATATATATATATATACAAAATAATATTCCAGCGGAAATTCCACGAAAATACCTCAACAAATATGTTTTTTTACGGTTTTTCCCTGAGGTAAGCAGGTTTTACAAAATCGTAGAAAACGGGATTTTGTTGAGTTAAATTCACAGAATTTTCGAAACGAAAATTGATCTGAGGATGAGTATATATATATATATTTATCTGATATACATATATTCACTATTCACAGATCAGAAATATTTTCTATTTCTATCAAGTGTTAATTACACCAAAGTACGCGTTTCGATAGCAAAGTGCTAATATATCGCTAAAAATATTAACTTTAAAAAACACGCGTTTCCGGGGAAAATACAAACACTGTAAAGCTTAATGCTTATTCACAGCGGAATACTCTTAAACTATATCAACAAATGACCGATACGTACTCTTTAAACAGTTATAATAAATATATCCCGGACAAGCCACTCTTAAATTGTGACGGATTAAAATGTCAATAACAAACTTACAGTGACCTGACGTATACTGATAATTTGCCACAGGCCCCCAGATGTTATTAGCATCAACGTCGGTTTCATGCAAACCGTAAAAAAGGTACTTTAACTTATTAAATGGACTTACAACAAGATAACCTGAAGATCCTCTTGGGGTATGAAATCATAAAAGAACTTACCGAATAAGATGTCAGTTAACATGATACAGTAATGCCTTCCTTTTGCAACGGATTCGTTTACTTATATAACTGGTAAAGAGTATTTCCCACAGAAGTATTTAATCGATTAAAATACCAAAACAGTTAATAAATAAATAATGAAAGGGATATAATTAACACTCACTTGATAAGAAATAAAGAAAATATAATTAAAAAAAAATAAATATTTGTGTTAAAAACTACAAACCTTGATTTTCAGAATATATGGACAAATATATATGTATATATATATATATATATATATATATGTAGATATAATATATATATATATATATATATATATATATATATATATATATATATATATATATATATATATATATATATATATATATATATATATATATACATGAATATATATAAATATATTTATTTGCATAAATATTTATACGAAATATATTAAAATAAATATATATAGAATCTTATTTATGAGAAAAGGAAAAAAATATTGATAATAGATAAACTAAATAGATACGATATTAGATTAAAATGCAAAAATAGATATTCGTAATATTTCTAAAATGGGTAAGTCTTTGAAATAATGATAAATATTAAATATCGCTTAATATTCAATATTTATTATTATTAATATGTTTGTAATAGGTACGTCTACTTGTATGTTGTACTTTCTTTATTTAAAAGAAAATAAATAGAGAAAATTCAACATCCAAGCAAAAACAGCTGTTCTAGGAATCAATCAGCTGGAGTGATTGCGTAGAAACAAAGGTTGCCACCCGTTTTAACTATTCGAAAATTATGCAAAATACATAGCAAGCAACGCATTAAAATGATCAAAAAACAAACCGAAAGTCGATTAAAACATTAACTTTAACTTTATTACCACAATACTGAGTGCTTTAATTGAAAAAATAAATTTAAGAAAAATAAGACTTACTTTTAAATAAGTTTACCGTTTTACCTTCGAACTGGATTGAGTTGGTAATCCTGAGCCGCATTTATTGAGATGAAATCACACAAACGGACATTTCACGATTTCAACAAAAAAATACCAATAAATATATATATATATTTACATGCTCGGATAATTTAAAGTTACAAATTATCACTTGCTAAAACCTTATAATATTAGTAAACGCTTTTATATTCGAAAACAGTAATTATTGCACATTAGAAACATAAAAAAATAACAACTGGTAACTTAAATTTTCAAATGCACCGACAAACACACAGCGTAATGTAGTACTATTGCCACACATATGGGAATCGCCAGACGTTACCAAGCACACGGTGCCGCCAACAAGATTTATAGTAAAAAGAGCCAAGATAAATGAAATTTTTTTTATATATAGTAAACCATTTAAACTAAGATACATTCAGACATTCATTGACAAAGCTTCCACACAGGAGGGAATAAACATATATCTAAAATCATTATACTTCCTTAAACAAAATGCATACTTAACTTTAGAAGATGGAATGTGGCAACGTTGAAGATCCGAAGTAAAAAAAAACAATTTTACTAAAGCTTTTTAAGAAAAGGCCAACATTATTTGACTTTTGATGCATCACACCGCAAAATAATAATTACATAAAATAAATTACAAGTTTTATATATATATATATATATATATATATATATATATGATATATATATATATATATATATATATATAATATATATATATATGTTAAGTTATATATATATATATATATATATATATATATATATATATATATATATATATATTTCCTTTTCAAACTATTCCTGATATTTATATATATATATTATTATTTGCTTCTGTGCTTCTTTGATAATAATAATAATAATAATACACACAATAATAATAATAATACACATTAATAATAATAATAATAATAATAATAATAATAATAATAATAATAATAATAATAATAATAATAATAATAATAATAATAATAATAATAATAATAATAATAATAATAATAATAAT
>JABUQX010069255.1:10000-12500 GCA_015478945.1 Trachelipus rathkii
GAGGGAGATTTGAGAAGTTGAGTTTTAAAGATTAAATTCACAGGTTGAGACGACGCCCGCCCTGAAATTCATCCAGATTCAGCGAGAATAGAATCGGAAAAATTAAGACGAGCGGCAATGTCTAGAAGCAAAAGAGGGAGCAGAATTGAAATGAGTTGAAGAATGAAGGGTCGAGTCATCGGGCATACGAGTGGATAGAGTTAGATGTGCAGGTGAGAAGATCATTAATGAAAGTAAGAATAAAGTAGGAGATAAGACAGAACCCTGAGGAACACCACTAATGACAGAAAAAGAAGAAGTCGCCACATCAACAACATTCGATATTGAGCGATTTGAGAGAAAGCTCTCTAGACATAAAGTAAGCAAAGAGAGGAGGTAACCCAAAGGAAAGGGGAGCTTGGAGAGCAGTGACGCGGGCCATACCCGGTCAAATGCTTTGATATGTCAAGCGCCACACACGCAAGTCCCCCGTAGTTCCTAAAAGGGCGGAAAACCATAAATCAAGTAAGATAGGAAAGTATATCGCCAGTAAACCTCGAGCGCCGAAAGCCGTACTGGAGATCGGAAAGAAGTGAATGAAGAATTCCAGATGATTCTAAGAAATGAAAGTTGAGAAGAGTTTCAAAGATCTTAGATAATAATAAAGTTGGAGCTATAGGGCGATAGTTTTAAGGATCAGAGCGGCTTCCCTTTTTTTTCGGAACGGCTGGACATGTGCGTGACTGCTTCCAACACTGAGGGGGATAAGTGTTAGTATTGAGACATAGAGAATATAGTTTGAAACGAGGGGAGGGGCCAGCCACGGAAGCACACTCCTCAAAAACAAGGGTTGGGAGATTGAGTTTAGCCGGAGTCGCGAGTCCGGTGGAGTCGGTAGTTTTGAAGAGAGTGGAGTCGGAGTCGAGTCGGTAATTTTTGAAGAAGGGTGGAGTCGGAGTCGGAGTCATCGTCGAAGTCGGTAATTTATAAAAGGGTGGAGGGAGTCGGAGTCGGAGTCGGAGTCGTAATTTTTTGTAGATGAGAGTCGGAGTCGGTAATTTTCAAGAGGTCCGGAGTCGGAGTCGGAGTTGGAGTCGGTAACTTTGAAGAGGGTGGGAGTCGTTGTCGGAGTGGGAGTCGGAAAATTTTTGAACCGGAATGTACATGAGCACTCAGGAAAGTACATGAGCACTCGGGAGCAAACCGCCTTCCTAAACGTTCAATAGAATTTCAGGAGTCCATGCAACTCGATCAAATGTAATCACAGGCAAAGGCTTAGACACCTGAGAGGAGAAGGAGGAGGAAAGAGGAATGCCGGAATCGTCCAGGTTGAGTTAGAGGAAAATAGGAAGCCAAAGAGATTGGCCTTTTCAGTTGAAGAATTAGCAACAGAACCAATTAGAATCGAATAAGAGGAAGAAAGACAGATTTACAGAAGTTGTTAGAGATGTTTTTGGCAAGAGGCCAAGAAAGATTTTTCAGTAGGAGAGCCTAGGAGGTTAGCGCACTTTCGTTTGATTAAAGCCCGCTTTGCTCGTCGTCGAAGAAGTACCCTGCAACGATTTCCTAGCTGAATGAAAATTAGAAGAGTGATAGGAGAACGAGATTTTTCCCACTCCCGAATACGCACTGTCTCTTAGCCTGAATGGCCAGAGAACATGCACGATCGAACCATGGAATTATGAGGAGAAGAAAGAATTTAGTCGAAGAGGAAATGAACCTGCTCATCCATCAACGATTACAGCTCCCACTATCAGCAGAAACTGAAGCGTCACCAGAGTCAAAGTCAGTCATTCCATTATAGTTAGCGTAGAAACGACGCAATGGCCCCCCAATCGGCCCGATCAAAATGGTGGCAGAAAAAACGCATAGGGCAGGAAGGAGCTGTTGGAGAGAAAGTATTAAAATAAGAAGATATATAGCTTGGTGGTCAGATTACAATAGGAGCGAAAGTGTTGTATTTATAGAGAGGTGGACTAGTGGTGAAACATAGGTCAAGTGTGTTCAAGAATTGTTTGGGACGATCCGGAATGTGTGTGGATTCTTTAATTAGTTGCTCCAGATCGTTGAGAATGCTGAATGATTCGGCCTTCTTCCCACCTAAATCAGTAATGAAGAGACCCAACCATTCAAGTGTTGTATACATTGGAAAATCCCCCAAATAGAGGACCTCAGTATTTGGATGAGGAGAAGATATAACAGTCTCGTGAGAAGTAGTAAGATATTCAAAAAAGGCGTGAAAATCTGTTCTGTTAGGAGAACAGTAGCAGAAACACAAGATTATTATAGTAGAAGGAAGAAAGATTTTAAGCCACAGAATATCGAAGTTAGGAGATTCGAGATTCTCGAGACGTGTTACAGGAGTATTAATGTTTACACAGGCACATACTCCACCCTTCAGACGGAAATTATGAAATAAGTTATAGTTGGACATATTAAAGAGTTAGAGGATGAATTCCTAGCCATCTGGTTTCTCAGACAGGAGCAAAAGGTTAGGGTTAGAGTTAGAGAGGTGGGTATT
>JABUQX010069255.1:27500-47500 GCA_015478945.1 Trachelipus rathkii
TTAGTTTGTAGTAATGATTAGAGTATATATATATAAAAGCACAACTTTATTTATCTATTATATTGTAATCACATATATGCGAAACAATATATATATATAGTGATAGTATATTATAGATATATATATTATATATATAGTTATATATATATTTATAGGTGAGGTATATATATATTATTTTACTGTTCTAATATATCTTGTTATATAGATGAAATAATAAGATAATGAAATCCAAAACTAGACGATAGTGAAATCGTATAAAAAAGTGAGTTTCTATTTAGGTTTAGAAACATATATATATATAATTAACCTTATGAAATAAACATTAATATGAGTTTACTTATCTATACTACTGAGTGTATATTGCCTACATGATATTACTGGTTTAAATATTATATAAGTATATATATATCTATATATTATATATAAGTGTATAATGTATATTATATTAATAGAACTTTTTTTCAGTTAAAAATTATAGACATGCTAATATAATAGTTAAATATTATAATAGTATCTGATTAAAAATATAATGTTGTATTATATGATTATGTATATTTATATATGAGTTTTGTCACTATATCTATATATATATAAATATTATTAATCACGTATAAAATAGTATTCTAAGTTTCGAATACATACAAAAAAAAAAGGCAAATATATTTTAATGATTCAGGAAAAAACTTTCATATTTATAAATGCAAATGTTTTTAATTATTCTGAGTTATAAAGACATCAACTAACTTTCTAATATAAATATATATATATATATATATATGTGCGTATTTACACTTTATATTCCAATGAATTAACGGGTAATAATAGAGTATCGTATAATTATTGTATATATGAGTACTATTATATATAAATATATTAGTATATTTTGTTAACTAGTATCTAGCTAATAGTACCTAATTACTCACTATAAGTTATTAATTCTCTCACTTTCTATAATATAATTTTACTTTTTATTAGTCTGTAGCTATATATATATATATATATTATAACTTAGTACTTGAAGGAGACATACCTATATTCACTATACTATTATATATAGCTCATTACTGATAAATAAAACCCTTAAATCATATATATCATGTATTTCTAATCGACAGTAGATATATATATTATATTTTCCAATAGGGTATTATGTAATAGTTTCTGGTAATTTTATAGTATTAACAAATCGTTCACAATAGACTCCCGTACTTATATACGTTATACTTGGAGGATATATAATATAATAAATAAATATTATAATACTACTTATAGCCCTTTAAACATCTCACTAGAAACTTTTAGAGCCTCTAGGTTACCAATCAGAGGAGAGCAGATATTTGTCTCCTGACGTCATAAACGCGCACCCTTTGATTGGTTGTTTATGTCGTTGTTTGCTGTTGATTTGGTTTTTTTTGTTGTTGTGACTTTGTGTGCGTGTATGATGGCGGATTTTTACAGGGAGATCAAATAGAAAAGAAAATATACAAAATAAAATTACAAAATAATCTTATTCATATTTTTCTTAGATATTATATGTATACTCTACGTTATAATAATTATAATACTACAATATATATATCATATCTTTATACGTTCCAAAATATAATAAATATAATAAAATAAATAAAATATATAATAATATATTATTATCTATACTATATTAAGTTATAATGAATAGTAGTAATATTATTAAGCTTTTCTTCATATATATTCACTGAATAAATTTAAGCTTAATCATTATCTCACAATAATAATAGCCTTATCATTATACCTATCAACAAACATGTTATATCATATTGTATTTATATTTTAGCTATTTTTATGCTGGTTTTAATGTATTTAATTTATTTCATTTTTTATTAAGTCATTATAAATTATTTTGGCTTTAGTTAACTATAAATATTTATCTTCTATTGTTATTCAATATAACTACATGTAGTTTAAGCTCCTTTCAACATTATACAAACGAGGACAATACTGTTCCGAATATTGGATGTGAGGCCACCGTCCATTCGGAAAGTAGGCATGGAAATAGGTATGCCGCAAATGAAGCAGCGCCTTGGTCGTACGACTAATGTTGCTTGGTTTTTAGAAAGAATTTGAGGTGTTCTCTCTGTTTTATTTTGCACTCCATTATGTTTTGGACGTTCCTATGTTAAGTATGTTTGTGATGTTGGCTTGATTTTGTTGGGATTTGAACTACCGTAGGACGAGTTAGGTACTAATTGTGAGGCTGGGGTGCATAGAACAGCACTCACAGTCACAGGTATAGAAAATGAAAAGTTAGAGCAGTTAATAAAAGGTGAGAGCAAAGTGAAAAAAAATTTGAGAGGGAAATCCACAATACAACACAATTGTTGACATCGGATTTAATTTCTTTACATTTCTTGTACGCAGATGGGCCTAACCAAATTCCAGATTCCGGACCCAGGTTTTTTTTTCTATGTCCCCGGCTTTTAGTAGGAGAACTAGAGGCAAAAAATAGACGCAGGGTAAGTATGTTCCCAGCGATTTTAAATAAAAGTAAAGGTAATGGTGATGAAAAATAGTTGAGACCGAGTATGTCCCAACGATTCTCGGATTTCTCCGGAAGGGGCGGCAACGCATCGTTGCTGCAGTGACCTCGCATCGAGATGCGGGTGGGGTGGGGGGAGGTGTGGGAAAGCATTTGGAAATTCTACTCCGGTTTCGTTTCCGTTAAGTTAATGTCCATAATACCAGTGTACACAAACACACACACACACTCATATATAAATATATATATATATATAATAATATATATATATATTATATATATATATATATATATATATATATAATATATATATATATAATATATATATATATATATATATTTATTATATATATATTAATATATATAATATATATAATAATATATATATATATATATTATATATATATGAATATATTAATTATTATATATATATATTTATAAATATATATTATTATATATAATTAATATATATATATTAATATTATTATTAATATTATATATATATATATGTATATTATATATATTATTATATATACATATTATACTCTGTAATGTTTGTGCTCGCTCAAACTACAACAGCAAATATAACAACAAAAACAATACCAAACTAACAGGAGCGCGGGCTTACTATCGACTTTACAACATCGTGGCTTGCAATTAACTCTACATCCGTGGTAAATATCACACCTCTTTAACTTCTAAACTCCCTAACCTTTGTTATGTCACAGGTAACTAAATAAGCTATAGGAATCATTTACTCTGACTTTTACCAACTTTTCCACCTCTTAACTTATTTCATTTAAATCTCTCCTCGTGTCACCAAGGGTGGAGTATGTGCCTGTGTAAACATTAATACTCCTGTAAACGTCTCAGAGACAATCGTGCTAAATATTCTTCCACCTCATATTCTGTGAGCTTTTAAAATCTTTCCTTCTCTATTACTATTATTCAATAATCTTGATAGGTTTGCTGCTACTGTTCTACCTAAGGGAGGAACAGATTTTCGAGCGCCTTTTTTGTGTGCACAGCACTCTTACTACTTCCACGAGCTTTATATTCTTCCTCCCTACAGTCAAATATAAGAGGTCCTTTATTCACGAATTTTCATATGTATTACAACACTGAATGATTTAGCGGCAGTCACTACTTTCATAACGCTGCGCCGCAGGGCAGGCAAGCGCGTAGAATTCCTCCCTGTCAATCAAGCACGATCTGGAGCAACCTGGGTTTGGAAGAACGCTCCAACACAGACTATTCGCGGATCGTCACGAAATCCGCAATTCGTGTGAAACCACACGTTGACCTAAATGGATTCACCATCTTAGTCCACTCCTCTTATAAATACACAACACTTTCGCCATCCTCATTAGGCAAATACTGAGCAGCAAGATTATAGTGCGTCTTAAAATTATTCAGAATACATTTCTGCATCCAACAGCTCCACCTGTCCCGTATGGCGTTTTAAGTACGTAGAGCACTTTGATCGGTGCCCCGACATATGGAAGGGCATCGTCGTTTCTACGCTTAACTATAATTGGAATGACTGCTTTGACTCTGGTGAAGCTTCAGTTTCTGCTGATAAGGTGGAGCTTGTAATCGTTGAGGGATGAGCAGGTTCATTCCTTTCTTCGACTAAATCTTTCCTCCTCCTATTAATCCATGGTTCGATCGTGCTTGTTCTCTGGGCCAATTCAGGCTAGAGACAGTGCGTATCGGGAATTGGAAAAATTCTCGTTCTTCTACCACTCTGCTAATTTCATTCAGCTAGAAATCGTTGCAGGGATACTCTTCGACGAGCAAAGCGGGCTTTCATCAACGAAAGTGCGCTAACTCCTTGGTCCTCCTACTGAAAAATCTTTCTGGCCTCTGCCAAAAACACTCTAACAACTTCTGTAATCTGTCTTTCTTCCTCTTATTCGATCTAATGGTTCTGTTGCTAATTCTCCAACTGAAAAGGCCAATCTCTTTGGTCTCCTATTTTGCCTCTAACTCAACCTGGACCGATTCCGCATTCCTCTTCCTCCTCCTTCTCCTCTCAGGTTGTCTTATGCCTTTGCCTGTGATACATTTGTCGAGTGCATGGACTCCTGAAATCTATGAACGTTAGGAAGGCGGTTTGGCCCGGATGTCATTCCTCCCCGTGTTTTGAGCAGGGTTGTGGAGTCGGTTCAAAAATTTTCCGACTCCCACTCCGACAACGACTCCAACCCTCTTCAAAGTTACCGACTCCAACCCGACTCGACTCCGACCTCTTGGAAAAAAAACATTACCGACTCCGACTCCATCCTTTTGAAAAATTTACGACTCCGACTCCGACTCCGATCCGACTCCACCCTTTTGAAAATTAACCGAACGATGACTCCGACTCCGACTCCACCCTCTTCAAAATACCGACTCCGACTCCCGACTCCACTCTCTTCAAAACTACCGACTCCCCGATCTCCGCGACTCCGACTAAGACCCAACTCCCACCAACCCTGTTTAGGGGTGTAGCTTCCGTGCTGGCCCCCCCCTCGTTCAACTATATTCTCTATGTCTCAATACTACACTTTCCCTCAGTGTTTGAAGCAGCACGCACATGTCCAAGCCGCTTCGGGAAAAAGGAAGCCGCTCTGATCCTTAAAAACTATCCGCCCTATAGCTCTCACTTTGTATTATATCTTAAGATCTTTGAAACTCTTCTCAACTTTCATTTCTTTTAAGATCATCTGGAATCTCATTCACTTTCTTTTCCGATCTCCCAGTCAGCTTTCGGCGCTGGAGGTCTACTGGCGATATACTTTCCTATCTTACTGATTTATGGTTTTCCGCCCTTAGGAACTACGGAGAGACTTGTTAGGTGGCGCTTGACATATCCAAAGCATTTGGACCGGGTATGGCACGCGGTCACAGCTCTCAAGCCTCCCTTCCTTTGGGTTTCCTCCCTTCTCTTTGCTTACTTATGTCTAGCTTTCTCTCAATCGCTTTCAATATCGGCTGTTGTTGATGGGCGACTTCTTCTCCTCTTTCTGTCAATTGTGGTGTTCCTCGGTTCTGACTTATCTTCCTACTTTTATTCGCTAATTTCATTAAGATCTTCTCACAGCACACATCTAACTTCTATTCATGGGTTTTGCCGATGGACTCGTCGCGTCTACAATTAACATTCAACAATCCAGTATTCAATTTGTGACCCCTCTTTTCGCTTCCTCACAGAGTTCGACTAGCCCGCCTTGGCGTCTTGTAATTTTCCGATTTACTATATTCTACTCGCTCAACTCTCAGCACAAAAATAAAAACTTCTCAGGCGGGTTCGTCTCAAACCTTGTGAATGTGTAATCTTTCAAAGACACTCACACTTACGTAACACAAATGTGTCCCCTCTACTAACACACTACACTGTTCCAAACTTTCCTATCTCTTTCGACTTTTCTCTCGTCTCTCCTAGTGACAATATAAACATCCTTGGCCTTGTTACATAAACAGAAAAAATGTCTTGCAAAACCTCACATCACAACGGGTTGCTAGGGCGTCGGCCTCTAAATATCCTGGGAGTATCTAATTGTAGAGTTGCGAGAGCTTTTTTTCTTCTTCTCAGTTTCTCCACCAACTATACAAGGGCCTCATCAGCCTGTATGGAGTACTGCTCTTCATATCTGGGGGGTTCTGGTTTCACCCCGGCTGATTGGGCAGTGCGAAGTCAAATTCTACAACACTTATTACACACTCTCGGTACTTTGCACATTCACTTCACCCTCTGTCTCTCACGCTGACTCGTGTGTGTGCTTTATACTCTTTTCTCACTAGGACCGCAGCGCAGGATGCTCGAGGGGAATACTGTTATCAGATCAAACATAACACCACCGTATTACGACCCGACTAAACTCGATACGACAAGGACGCCATGAGTCTGCGCAAAAGTTCATAGTGTCAAGATTAAATATATGGTAACTCAAGGTTAGGTGGCGCCTGACGGTAGGCTCGTCTTTTCAGTGCCGACCTCGTTATGTTTTCATGGAATATCGTCCTGCCATATAAGCTTCGTGGTAGTAATTGTACCTGCTGAATTTAACTTGCGTAAACAGTTTAATAAGTCTCTCTCCTCTATCTTCGAAGGCTGTCGTTGTAGCTGTGCGTACCTCTGCGTAATCTCTTTAGTTCCTATAAAATTGGTGACTTCTGAGAGTCAGTGAAAACGAGCACCCCAGTCACGTTGCAACCTACGCCTCTGAGCCAGCCAATATGTAGGAAGGCTCAGTACTCCATACAAGGGCGAAATGGTGTACAACTGTGTAAAAGCACACAATTACACCATTATGACTAAATGAGACAAAGGAAAGTAACCAAAAATTCAGAAAAAGGATAGGCTTGCCTAATGAACGGAAGAAAAGAAAAGTCTAATCGCAGTCTAAACCAGAACTCACCAGTTTCTTTGAGCCGCCTAGCAACCGTTTTTTTGTGATGTTATGGGTTTCCAAACATTTATTTGTTTTATGTATAAGGCCAAGGAGGTTTTATATTGTCAACCATGAGAGACGAGAGCGTTCGTGAAAAATACTGACACCTCCTCTGATAGGTAACTCTGACGTTTTCTGTATGATACTATATATACGGTATATATAACGAAAGATATATATATATATATTATATATATATAAGATAGGGAAAGTTGAAAAGATATATATATATATTTGATTTTATAGTATATAGAGAGGATAAGAGATTTTGTTAGGTATAAAGTAATATATTATGTGATAATAATGATATATTTAGTATATTATATATATATAATATATATATATATATAGTAATAGTTTTATTTTATTTAATTATTATATATATATATATATAAAGATAATTTTAATAAATTCACATAATAGCTGTATAAGGCGATATATATATATATCATATATACCCCCAAGTATCATATATATATAATATATGTTAAATTTTACAACTTAATATATAATTATATATATTATATATATTATATATATATATATATATATTATATATATTATAGTATTATATATATATATATATATATATAACTATATATATATTACTATATCATAAACTCCAGATATAATATATATATATTATATATAATATATATAATATATATATATAATATAATATATATATTTCTATATATATATAATAAGCGATAGATAATAATATAAAAAATAGATAATTAATACTATAGGTGATTACTCATCGATATAATAGTAACACTGCACACCGACTACCATATTGGACGTTAGGAGCAGCTCTATAGAATAAAAGTCCAGAACGCTGTGTAACTTTATTTAGCAAAAAGCATATATATAGCACATAGGGAACACATTATATAGTGGTAAGATTGTCTAGATGCCCCAGGGGAATCAGCCCCTCGGGGCCCTGCACACTCGCTCAGATAGTATTGTGGAAAATTGGTTGAAAGGAATGTGTGCGTTTCCTTTCCGCAAATCGGTTGTGAGACGTTCAATCGCGGTTAAGGGTTGTGCTCTGTGGATTGGTGTTATATACTCACCAAATAACGACTCATCATTGACACACGCGTCGTAGGCATAGATGTTCTCGGATGTTGACCGTTTGACGGTATGACATAGCCCGTGACAATGAGAGGGAGTAGCCGTGATTAGTTGACTACCCAGGAAAGGGACTCTGATGCCTATGCGAGGCCCGAAGACATCTAACCCCAGCACAGCGACGGCTGGGACAAGCTTACCTGGTGGTTGGTCTTGCTCAAAACTCTTTCGCAACCGCAGTTTCAACATGGTGCGCCCACGCAATGTTTCTATAGGGGATACGGCTCACTCGGAAACTGTATGCATGCCCTAACTCCCGATTATGTCCTGATTACCACCGTCCGTTCAGGTATTATGGTCAACATTCTAGCCTTTGTCGATCCTGCGTCTGTCATGGCACTAGGACGAATCAGCCACCAATGCATGGACTTGGCTATTTAATCGCACTAACGACATTGACAGACGGTGCTCAAGCATAAGATCTGCGTAGTAGTATAGATTCGGCAGGTTCAAATTCCATACTCATATAACTTGCTGTACGACCTTGTATAGAAATGGCACTCTCTATATATAAATTCCACCTCTATGTAATGGCAATACCTTCTCGCATAATTTGCAACACATTGCACCGATGCAAATAGCTCTATTTCAATCACAGCTAAGAGTGCGTCGAATAGACTCTATCTCTACTAGATAGACCGACTTTGAGGACTCTACATCTCGAGAAGATACAAACACACTCCAATAACACACGGGTCCAAAGTGTGGCATGTTTAAGCTCCCGGAGCCGCAAAGCTAAGTCGCGCGAACTCGCGGCGTGTCCCTCTCTGTGGCTCTGGTCCAGTGGATCGCGACGGGCCCTCGTTGGCCCGCAAATTTATCTCTCTCGAAGAGACGGTCGATATGTTTTCTAATTTTTCGCAACTCCAGTCCTCATGTACCCAAGGTTTTAAGAGGAAAATAGTTGCGATGTGGAACCTCAAAGAGGATTGTCGGTATTTTCAGGTTGTCTCTTACGGGCTTGCGCAGTGGGACGCGAAGAAATAGCGGTATTCAAACAGCGAACAGAACACAGGTCGAATACGAATAAGATGGAGGATAAAAGGCAGGATTTACAGAAGTTAGAGAAACCAGTAAAGATTTTTTTTTTCAGATAGGAGAACCTCAGTGGAGGCCCTTCCCTGGCCGCTCTAGCGCCCCTTCTTCACCCGTTTTTGATAAAGCGACTCGAGCTTCCTGGCTCGCGTCGAAGAGCTATCGTCATTCCTGGTTACCGTCTGCACAAACCCGCGTACGGTACGATATTGTTTTTGTCTAGTGCCACACCAAACCGTCTGACTGAAAAGTTTAGTCACAGGGATACTTGACCTCAGTGTGGAACAGAGCGAACTTGTTTCCGAGGGTGTAAATCATTTCCCCTCGACATAGCGCTCATTCACGCACTGGTCCTCTCATGCTAGTCCGCGGGAACGCCAATATTCGCCCATTTCCGACGAAACAGCGTGTCGAATCTAGAGACCGGTAAATTCGCACGATGCTGATGTTAATTTACTAATGAGGAGAGACAAGGTAGATTTTCAAACAGATCTGCAAGCAAGGACACCAATCCGAAGCACTCGTTCACCCCATCATACGATTACAATTCCCACATCGCTAAATTGTATCTGGCAGATAAGCGGAAGAATTACGTGCTGTGGTCCTGTTGTGACTCCACTAACTCAGTCATAGCAGTCAAAAACAGTCTGAGGTTCCGTTATGAACTCCTTAGATGTACTAAACACCAGCCGACATTAGAAGCAACACTCCCGATCGGCCTCAACGGCATTAAAAGTTGCCAGAAAAACGCCGTAGGGCAGGATGGAATACTGTTGGGAGAGAAAGTATTAAAATTAAGAGATATAATAATGATTTGTTATGGGGTTCAGACCCTCGTTACTTGATGTCAAATAGGATTATGGCTGAAAGTGGACTATAATTAAGTTACACACGGCGTTTATTTTGTATGTTTCCTTTATTCTCGAGAGGTGAAGTAACTCAGCTGGTGGGAAATTATAGTGGTCCAAGTGTGTGTTCAAGAATTTGGTTGGGACGATCTCGGAGGAATGCATTGAGCAAGTGCTGTGTTTCCCTTGGTTAACTTAGTTTGCTCCAGGTGCTTAATGTTTTGGCACTTGAAGGGAATGCTGAATTTATTCGGCCTGACGAGTAAACCTCACCACTACCCCCACACATAAATCAGTATGAGAGGACACCAACCACAAATTGATGTGTACATTGTAATCCCCCAAATAGAGGACCTCAGTAATTTGATGAGAAGATATGACACATTTTTCGTGATAAGTATGTAAGATATTCAAAAAAAGGTGTGAAAAGTTGCTCGTTATATTAATATAATATTTAATTACATAACGTTAATAATCCCACAAAACTGAAATAAATTGTTCTGCAAATTAGAACAAACCTTCTATAATTCTCAATTGGCCATAATATATAGACAGTATAAAAATAATTATTACTTTTAATATTAATGTTTGTATATCACCCAATATCTTACGTGAAGTGATTAAGTAATTATCACAAATGAACTTAAATATATAAGAGCATTTTGTAACTACGTGAAAAATGGTCATATATATATATATAAACATAGCATTATTTTTTTTCTAGCACTAGTTTTTTAAATATTCTGGAAAATAACATGGTTCCAGCATTTTAAGCACGATATCTTAAATGAACCTCACCACGAAAGTTGATGTCTATAATCGTTTTCCACAGGCCAAGAAAGGAGTTCGATTCAGATCTAGTCTATTAGATGTTCACACGTTAACGATATATTTGTACCTACCATCAGAGAATTTGAATTGTTTTTTTCAACTATATTGGAATTAAGCGCTTTCTACCTTGTACTTCGGCTCCCCTTTTTTCTGGCTGTTCACAATTCAATGTTTGTCTCGTAATGCTCACTCGTGAATTTTCCTTTGAACCGTGCTTCTTCAATCATAAATCTCTCTCCACCGATTTCATTTGTTATGATATTGTAAGGATTATCCTTCTACGTGTTTTTGAGAAGATTCAATGGTTTCTTTAAGTTGAATACAAGGTTCTACGTATATGACCCTAAAAACCACACTCAATTCCTGTTGTTTATCCATTTACCTTCTTCTTTTAGTTTCACAAAAAGACCAATATCGCTCAAATATTGAGAAATATATAACCCTAACGTTTATTTAATCAGGAAATCTAACCACTTATGAAATCTTAATCTTAATCTTTCCGCCTTCTCGAGCCTTTTAGCCTTCTCTGAGTCAGAGATAAATATAATGATATGTGTTTTTTGAAATCGTGGTAGAGTTTCCCAGAACATATATTTTACATATCTTAAAGCAGTTTCATATAAATATTGTAAACTAAATTTCACAAATCTTGTATCGTACCTATGAAATTTGCCAATATCGTTTTAATTTTTAATTCAAATTTATAATTTATTATTTTTAAATTTAATTTTAATTAATATTTTAATTTTAATTTTAATTTTATATCGATAATTTAATTTATACCTCTGCACTTTATTAAATTATTTACAGGATATATGATATACATAAAAAAATTTAAGTACTCTAAAAAATTATCTATATAATAGGGTATGATGGGCCTATAATTAGGTGACCCCCTTTATGGCCCTCCACTACCCCCTGGTAAATAAATGTAATAATATTTAAATATTAATATATATATATTAATAATATATTAATATTATATATATATTATATATATTATATTATTAATATATATATATATTAATATATATATATATAATATATATATATATATATTATTAATATATATAATTCATACATATATATAATATAATATATAAATATAATATTAATATATAGTAGTAAGTTATTAATATATATTAAAGATAACTTATACTATTTTATGTTATATAGAGCTTAAACAATAAATTATTATTAAATTGTTATTTTAGATAATTATATTATAATTTAATATATATATTATATATATATATATATAATAAATATTATATATATATACTATATTATTATATATATATATATATATATATCGATTCCATGTATCGATACATAGCGAAAAAAGATTATATTCTATTTTAAATCGACCCTAATAGAAATTTCTAGAAAAAATTGAGACTCACTAAAAAAATAAATTTAAGGGCTTGCTGAATAAGTAAAATTTTTGCATATTATACTAATATATATATATATATTATATATACTATTATATATATATTAATTAATTAATAATATATTATATATAATATATATAATATATATTAATATATATTAATTTATAATAATATATATATATATTATATATAATATTATATATATTATATATATATATATATATATTTATATATATAATTATATTATAATATAATATATATATATATATATATATATATTAATATATATTATAATCAATGGATATTAAAATAATGAATATATACTATATTAATATCTGTGGATGTATATATATATATAACTTAACCCCTTATTCATCTCACTTAATATTTAAATATACGTGGCTTAACTCCTAATTAGTATATTTTAAATTATTAAAATCATTTAAGATGTTAAAGTCTAGTTTGTATGAAAAACCCTAACTTCTTAACTCGTAAGGGTTTTATATGTTTTGATGGTTTTTATTTATAATTAAAATATATATATATTGAGTTGAAAGGATTTTAACTACCGATTATATTATATAATACTCAATGTATAACCCAAATTATATGTATAATGATTATAAAATGTGGTTATCTTTCAAATATTAAAATTAATTTTCTTATTCATACTTAAATTACAGAGATTATAATATGGAAAATATTTGATTACGATTTAATAAAAATAATAATAAAAAATTATAATAAATAAAAAACAATATATGATAAAAAGAAAATCTTATATATAAAATTAACATAATATAAAAATATAAAATAATATATAGTTCAAACACCTTTTTAAAAATTGAAAATTTTATTATTTTATTAAATTTTGAAGTGTCTACTACATGCAGATTTTATTCGTTGTCATATCTAATTTTATGTTTTCACGTATCTTAGTATATATTTGTGGGAGTGGGTTATAAATCACCCTTACAATATAAGTTTTGTGTAAAACTATATTATGATTGCGTGACGTGTCGTGGAGACTCATGGGACGTTATTAAAACACAGTTAGAAGAAATGGAAAAAGAAGAAAGGGGAAATCTGTGGATATAGATTTTGGACGAGTATTTTTTTCGCTCAAACGAAATTAACTTAAACGTATGATAGAAATTCATGAGGAAAAGTTATTATTGCTCCATTGTGTGTCATACACTTTTGGTTCTACTTTGCTTTTATGTCTTAGAGTAATAGGTAATGCAGCACGTTTTTAGGGAACCCAGCGATTGGTGTACGAGGTTTTGGAAGCAGCTAACAATAATATTTAATTCCAAAATCATGTAAAATACATTTATGTCCCTCCTTTAATAAGGATCAAAAAAAAGCATTAAATAAAAATCAGATTTCTAAAAACAGATGATAAATTTGAAATTTTTTTTAGTTTAACGAACTCAAGACTAGGAACAACAAAATTTTGAGCTTCATGCGTGTTTGTAGAAAAAAGAATTTTTTATATATAAATAAAATAATTAGACAAAATAACAGCACTATTCACATGATAATATAAATTTAGGTAAAGTTAGACGGCAAAAGAGATAATTGGGTTTATTCTAGTTCTTTCTTGATTATGACATTAAATGAAATAAAAATATAATTTGGATTTCATTGAATAATAAAGAAGTTTGTCATAAAATATATCATGGAGTTTCTTTCGGGTCTAGATAAGAAATCTCTAGACAAAAATTCTGAGTATACAAATTGACACAACCCTGCATTCCATGCGACGGGAACTATAATCTATATCTCAAATCAGTTTACTAGAGAATTGTAAATTAAATAAAAATTAATATTAAACCTATAGAATACACTTAAATTGAAAATTCTCACTGAAAAAAATAACATACAATGCTAAAAAATAAACAAATATAATTGAAGAATAAATAGAGCTCTGAAAAAATGTAAGCCATAGATGGAGAACGAAATAAACATCTATATATAAAGAAATTATGAATAATTCATATTCGAATTCACAGCTTCACGTCACACACACCCACGCTACGAAAGAATAAAAATTCTCCGAAAACTTGTTTAGTTTGTGGTGTTTTCTTGATTTTCAACGGGTATAATTTTTGACAACGGCATCCTTTATAATCACAATAATTAATCGGTATAAGAAACCATAGATATACTTTATTGGAGATTACATAATTCAGACAAAAGATTTTAATTCAACCAACTTTAATTGCGGTAGTTTTGAAAGTTCGAGTGATTTCCTCTTGGCGCAAGAGAATTCAGAAATTGATGACTCATAACATTTTCCCACGGCCAATCCGGGACCGCCCGCGTCCGTCCGGGTTCCTCGGCTATAAGTCTGTGGTGTATAATTCCGCTCGCTACTTGTCAGTAGAGAATATGTTTAAATTTAAATATATTGTTGAATGTGCATCGCTTAAATTATTTAGTTAAGATCTCCCTCCTTTCACCCAAGATTCAAATTACTTGTCGTACTTCTCGTAGCCTCTTCACTAGTTGGCTATAATAAAAAAAAAAAAAAATATAAAAGATTATAAAAAAAAGTTACAACAACTGTGATATAGCACATTAGTCGAAATACCAAGCGATATCCAATCAGTTGAGAAAAATGAAAAAAATTAAAAGCAAATCAAGTGTGAGGTGAGAAAACTAAGTAGACTACACAATAAATTTAACCCAAGGCACCAGAAATATCTCGGTCACGTTAAAAAACAAACGTTCAAAATCCTACTCCGTCGTCATGATAACGAACTTTCACGTCGTTCAGACCGCAGCTATACGAAAGCTCAGTAAAATGGCTGCCCTTCGAAAAAAAAGTGAAAATAAAAGACTAAATAAACAGAAAAATGCATCAATAGGAATGAAAATAGAAATATCATTTAAACTTTCCAACATAGGAAGATTTTGAACAGGAGATGAATAAATTCTTTAACTTGTTTGTTGTAAGCGAATTAATATTATTATTGTACCGGAAAGGATTTTGCGCAGTATAATATACCAGACAGGATTTTGCAGAGAACAAATATGGGAAAAGAAGCGGTTGTTTTGTGTTTAGGATTCCGACTTTGAAAGAAAGTAACAAATGAGAAAACTAAAATCGAAGAGTAATTAGAAGAAAATTGAAAAATATTGGTAAATTGTTATAAAATGACGAGAAATACAAGTGTATTTAATGAAAATGCCATTGTTATACGAAGCTAAATATTATAAAATTTCCTCTAATTCTATCATTAGTGTTTATGGTCTTTCCCTTTATTCGTCGGTTCTCTGATTCCCTTAGTCAATATTCGTTTCCTATGCTTGTTTGTTCTAAAAAAAAAAAAAATCAGAAGGGTCGGGTGTGGAAAGATATGCAAAATGTACCAATTTGCTTCAAAAGGGTGGTGTATTTCTCTGATTATGAGTTATCATCTGCTTATCTATTGTTCTTCCCAATGCAGTAGGTTATTGGCCACTCATAGCAAATTTATATATGAATTTAAAGAGATAAATAACGGTTGGTACAGGATTTTCCTTTGCCTTCTTGATAGGAAATTAGCATGAGAGGAACTATAATTTATTGTCTAGATAGTAGAAGGATAAGGTGATACCACATATTGTTACACACGATAGCGCTGACATCCATACCTCAAGATGTGCTACATCTATTACTTGTATCAATCATTTACACACTGAAAATCTATAATTGCCGTAAATAAAAAAATATAAGTACAATCTACAACTCGTTAACACATAAACACACAGAGACATCTTTTAGTACATCCATATGATATATAGAAGGATACTGCCATTAAAAAGAAGATATTGATGATAGACTCTCACCTTCAGTTTTTAAGGCACTAAACCCTCACCTTTCACCCATAAATGGTTAGGCGTCTGATTGAAATTTGATTATAGGTACCATGGAGGACTCCGAAAGAGGCAGATGCTGAGCCGCGCGGTATATGGATGTGTGGGTGAGTGAGTGTTTTAAGCTTTCTTTGTATAAGCTAATTCAAGGAAAAATGGAATTCAGCCATTATCCTGTGCCGTATCAAACCAATAAACTCAAAAACACCCTATATATATATATAAATCACTCATAGCTTCATATTCATTCAATAACACACAATTAAAACCATCAGAATTACAATTTACCATATTTATCTGATAAAATGAGTATAATTGTGAAATAATTACATGTTATCCAAAATAAATCCTCTCCGAGAAAATGGCAAAGGGTGACTGTTTGAAAGGATAGTGCTTCTTTGTGTATTTATATATTATCTACATCCATGTATGATTATATTTACAACTCTCTATAGAGGAAATTACATTATTACTAAATTTAAACGCTTTTGTTTATTATTGCAACCACTTAACTCGCACACTTAAATCATATCTTCTAATTTGTTATTAGAAAGTACTTATTTGCATATTTTAAATGGTTTTAATAAATGACAAAGTACATATCTTTCATTCACACCCTCTGATTTAAGAATTAGGATTATCGGCTATTCATATTATTGAAGTAGACAATTCGAGTTAGTTCAGTCCATATTATATATAATATAGGTATATTATATATTATGATATAATATATAGTACACGTAATGACAGTAAAAAACACAGATCATCAGACGATATGTTATCATGTTCTATACATTACTGATTATTACATCCACTTCAAACTGGCCCAACGCCCACCCAGCAGGAAATATACAAGATTAACGTTATAAACATATTGCTCTTCAATGTTTTATTCTTTCATAAAAGATTATAACAGCACTACTCATATTATATATATATTAATAGAATTGAGGAAAAAGTTATTTTTATCATTTATATTATTGTTATTACTCGACCGCCCCTACAGTACTCCTTAGTAGCTTACTGTACCCTCACTTATAAACTCAGCACAAGGCCCCCATGGGTGAAGCTTCAGTCCTACAGGTTTAAAGATACCTATTAGTTTTATGAATTGAATAATTAAGTATTTATTTAAAAATTATACTAAGGGTAATTTCGAATATAAAGATATATTGTTAAATGTGATTTTGATTGTATATTAAAATATAGTAGTTATCCGTAATTAAAAAATTTAAGTTATTGAGGGTTTTCTTTATAATTATTTGAAGATTAATAAAAATTAGATATTATAAAAAGGATAAGATTGAAAAGATATTAAGTAAATTTTTTTTATAATAAACATAACACTTCACTGGTTCGAAACTTACATGGCGCAGTGACTGTCACCTATAAGTTGATAATTAGCATGTACTCGCTCGATTTTCCTTGGCTGAAGAATACCAATACGTGCTAATGACTCCTTTCTACTATGATAAAATAAAGATCTCCAATGAAATGTAATACGCCTGGTAATATCAATTCCTCTTGTTCAATATTATATGGTGTCATTTAACTTCATTTGGAGGTAACTGGACTAGTTATTGTGGCTACGAGTTCTAAGGACAGGGGTCGAGCGTTCGTATATCTCTTTTAACATACCACTAGTAAATATTAATGAACCAAAATATAAAATAATTATTCAAAAGAGATAATTTTAAGTTAAAATTTAGGATATTGTTAGTGTTAGAATTATTTTTAAATTTACACCACTTTTTTATATTATTACAATTAAACAAACTCTTACCCGTCATTTTATTTTAAAATAATTATAAATTAATATTAGGGATTATCATTTAAGATATAAATTATTTAACATAAAACATGATAAAGTTCACTCAATAAATACTTAAAATCAGTTAATGAGATATAATAATAATAATTAAAGTAAAATAATAACACACTCTCTATCTTCAAACTGATAACAATATTAATATATGATATTTGCTGCCTTTATATGGCAGCGCTCCTGATATAAAGTTTAATTTTCAGTGAAGAATCAGCGTAGAGAAAAGAGTTACAAATTATACATAAAAAAAATAAATTTGTTTTCATGTATTTTGTTTCACTAATTGAAACGATGTTTACTGTCTCTCAAGTTATACTTCGGACATTTTCAAATTAATTAAATCATATTTATATTATAAAATAATAAGCTAAAAATTATTTGAGTATTTAAATAAGCGTAGAGTAGAGCGAGAGGATTGCCTATATAATACTCATACTAAAACTACTTTAATTAAAATTATTAACTTAACATATAGTTAATATACTCTTGAAAATATAGTGTATCAAACCTAAAATAATTAAGTGAATAGATTAGTAGACAGAACTCTTTGTCACCATTTAAAGCCGGAATTCTCTCCGTAAAAGTTCAAGCTCATTTGTTCTATATCTCTTTTTGTCAATTTCTCGTTGGCATGCAAGATTCCGAAGTTTGGTGTTGATAGTATTACTCACTTCATCTAATTGAAGTGCAGGTATAGGGACTTGACTGGGAACGAAGAGGGAGAGAGAAACAGAGGCAAGAAATATAGAAGGATTCATTGGCTTAAATAGAAAGAGAAGCCAACAGACGAATTATAATCGACGGAGTCGAGAATGTTTTCTGATATAATGTATCTGTTAGTACGCAGGAAGATTGTGAGTGTGCTCTGTTGATGCTTGTTCTTTCCATTCTTAGAAATGATGGTAATATCAATTTTTATTTCGAACTCCCTAATTTATTACTTGTTGTCTTCGCTTGAAATGTGGTCATGCATATTGAGGTATTCGTTGATGATGATTCAATTATAAGCGGCGTTTACCAGATCCCATATCTATATTAAAACGATAATAAGAACCATTAAAATAAGAACACAGTCTCTCGTTTACTACTCTCACAATATACCGAAAGCCTGTCTGTAACTAGACAGAAGGCATAGTAGATATACGCACCGTGACTTTCACTTCTCAAATGGGTTGATCGGTATAGGACGTTAAGAACCAATCGTTATAAACGCTCTGTTTGTTTACCCTTCTGTTTTTTGCTTTCATTTTTACATTGGTAGAAAATTAATTTCTTGGTCAATATTGTCTTTTCTGTTGTGGTTTTTCTGACTAATATTTTCAGTTTTATAATATACTTTGAGCTTATATTGTTTTTCTTGTTATTTGATGTATTAGTAAATAAATATTATAAAAGATTATTTATCTTTTTTTCCTATATGTACGTGGAGTGGAAGGTGATTTAATTGAAAGATTCTGTGTTATTATGCATTACATAAATATATCATCTACGAACGTAAATGTCGCAAACATATCAGTTATATTTCACGCGATAAAAAATTAATTTCCATCATTATGTCATACACACCAAAAAATATTCTCTCAAATAATATAATTATATGAGAAGTTTCTCCATCTCATAGTAAGAGGATACACAATTGTTAAATAAGAATATGCATCTTCCTCCAACAATTTAACTCAATTTTCTTTTGACACATGCTCAAGCATACAACCTAGTGATACCTATATAATTTTTAAAATAGGATGAAGAATGGTATTTAATTATTTTAAAATGCGATACTTTATATTAGATATCACATTGATTCAATACCAAAGGCCAAAGTGGAATATCTATATTTAATAAGGACTTTGGTCTACTTTAAAATTTATAATTAGTTTTAGTTATATCATTATTATTTTATTTTTTTTTGTATAATATTTTGTTTTAGTTAGATTTATCAACCTGTTATATGTAATGTATTTACCTTCTATGGAAAGAAATGATATTATAATTAAAGTATGTTAAGCGGATTAAAATTTTGAAATGTACTCACGAAAACAAGCTGCGTGTGACAGTTACTAAAATAATAGTAATAAGATTGTTCTATTTTAGTAAGAAGTATTAATTGTTTTAATATAG
>JABUQX010069255.1:52500-62705 GCA_015478945.1 Trachelipus rathkii
ATTAAATAATTAATATAAAATATTATTAATATATTAAATATACACTTAAAATATAAACCTAAAATACTTACCTCCACATTATATTATTAAATATATATATAGTAACGGAAGCTTAACTGCTGGTTACTGCAGGACTGCAATGCTAAAATTGCCATAGGAAGATGATTCTGTATGGATACAACGTCTGTATTTTTACTATTTATGACATCTGGCGATGTTGAGGCAAATCGATTCTTTCTGATCAGGTACAATTATCGTATAATTAAGGATGGAGTTGGCATCTGACATTTCACACACACAATTTTATAGGTATATATTATATTAATATATATATATAAGAGATGATCAGTTTAGTACATTAAAAAATTATTTCCTTAGGAAAATATACTCAGAATTTTCTTTCTATGTCCTTATAGTTTTATTAATTAAAATATATATTATTTAATTATATTATCTTGCACATAATGCTAAATTATATATATAATGGGTAGATTTAATTTAAAAATAAAACATGACTGCTACCGATCGTCTAAGTATCACATATCCACAGTTGGATCACTTAAGCCTCAGAGAATAAGTGATACATATTTTATGTTATTCTCGGAGATATATATATATATATCATGGATCATGTCGATATCCGCCTCCACCTCAAATAATATTTATATATACATCACTCAGAACTCATGTATTTTGGAATTCGAACACCACTTTATCGCCTCACTATTAAAAAAAATGTGAAGATGATCAGAGTGAGTAGCCTAAAGTAACACTCTGTTGAACGGACACTTCTTTAGTTAATGTCAATAAGCCTAGCTTCACACTCTCGTACAGAAATAATCTAATATATAAAAATATAAAAAATAAATAAAAGTTTCGATTTCACTTCTCAGTTTTTCAATCAAAGAGTGGAGCTAACCGTTTGTGCTTATTATTAATTTTAATTTCTTCCTTTTAATTTTCATTAATATTTTAATACTCCTCAAAACTTAACTTTTAGGTATATATATAATGTAATAAGATTTATTTGTATATTATTTATTTTTTAATCTGCATCTGTTAATAAATAAAATAATAAATGAAATAAATACGTACTCAATATATTATGGCCTCACTCAAGATAAGCTTATCAATACTTTATTTACGATTATAAGTAGATTTAAAAAAAAAAATTTGCGCTTATCACTTACTCCATAGGAGCGTAATTAATCGAACGAGCTACATATATTATATTATATATAATATATATATATATATATATATATATATTATTATATAATAATTAATATATTAATATATATATATATATAATATAAATATATATTAATATATATATTATAATATTATAAGAGATAATATATAGATATAATAATAAGTAATTATATATAAATTTAATTATATTTATAATATAATATATTATATAATAGATTATTTTTAATAATGAGATATTAGAGAGAGAAGAATTATATTTAATACTAATAAAAGCAAGAGATCTGACATACCGCAAACCAACATACATTATGTCGTTCGTTCGCCGCCGAGATAGTTTAAATTATGGTAACATAGAGAATCAATATTATTCCGAATTGTATATCGTTAATTTATTTAAATTTGGAATTCACGTATTGAAACAAAAGTGGTTGTCTTGGATATGCACAGCAAGTTGTAGGTAATAAAGCGTCCACGCGTATAGCGTCATTATTTTCTAACATATACATATGCTGATCTTCCTCTCCTACTCACTCAATTTTAGGGTTGTCACTATAGGCAGTAGAGCAGATAGGTGTTTGACCTAAATCTGAGCTCCTGCTCTCGCAACAATCACATAGCGTTATTTTGCCCATTGAGACTAACTAAAATTATGATGATACGTTTTTTTTTCTCATATTAAATTAATAAATCATTGGAGTATTAATATTATAATTAAATTGCTAAATATATATTCTTTAATATATTTATTTTCCAATAAAAAATAATAAATTATAAAGATTAAATAATTAAATAGTTGCACACTAACTGCATGTTTATAATATATAGGTTATATATGGGTTTGTACGTCATAAACCTGCAACCAATGACACGAGCGCTCACTATATACGTTATATATATAATATATATATATCATTTATATTATCATCTTATATTTATATTATCCCCAAGTACTGTATAGGTTAGTATATGTGATACGTATGATCATGGTACCTAATCGGTGAAATAGAAAAGTAGTAAGAATCTCATAAATTATAACATCAATAATTCGAAAAGATAAAGTACCCAGCTACTTACCCGCCCCCATCTATATATATTATATATATAATAACTACTTAATTAAGTGGAACTCGTGCGTCAGGATAAAATCCATACTCACTCTAAGTAGGTGAACCGCGACGGACCTCCACACTTATGGCTGATATTAATTATCAAGTTAAGTGATCATCATTAGCCATAATGAAGTGGGCCATCAACTCCAATACACTCTCTTCATACAAAACCCCGCCATTCACTCTATTATTATGCACCTTTACTCTCGCCTCTACCAAACTAGCTCACATTACTCTCATCCAGACATTCCTTTAACTGTACTATAACTTACACTATTTCTTATCTCGGGTCTATCTCATGCCTCATGTACTACGATTCAACATACATACAACACATCACAACACAAATGGTTTTTTTATCATTCGCTTCAACCCAAACACAGTATTTTTCGTGGATGCGATTTACACTTTTTATAGAACCTATATCATCATCATTATTGATATTCTCTTCTATATTACTATACTTATTCTTGCTATATTTAGTTATCCTCTATCTTCACACCACATAACTCATTATATTCGCCTATTCATTTCCTAATTTTTAGTCAATATCATTGTTATAAATATTAACAATTCTCTAACCACTCGGAATGATCTCGAAGTTGATGCGCTATACTCGAACCATTGAACGATATAAGAGCTCTGGATAACATCGTACTATATCTCTACACTACGAATACTAATGCTACTTATATTTTCTCACTAATACTAAAAACTCTTGAAACTAATGCTACTTATATTTTCTCTCCTGATATTAGCAAATACTTTCAGGAGGCATGAAAAAGCAACAATATTCATGTATATAAGACCCAACGCACTCTAAAGCATCATATATTTGTATTCCTACCTTTGGAAGTAGTGAATCTCAATAAATAATAATATGTATTTATATATTTGACCATCCAAGCTCTCAATCTATTATCTTGCACTCCTATTTCACTTAACTTCCTATAATTTATCCATACTCTGCATCATATGTTCCCTTTTATCTATCAGCAATTATATTCTTAAATACGAATATATCCCCTATCAAAGCCTAAATCTATCTCATTCATATCTAACAATATAATTTCATCTAAACCATTATGTATGATTCATTCATTAATCAGATTTTGTGTCAACAGTATCCGAAAGAATTTGTTGCTTATAGACGAGAGTTTTAACATTTCAATCTCCCTCTAAGAACGCTATTTACAACTCATTACATGCCAAATCCCTCTAAATCCGCTCTTATTAAACTCTCTTACCAGATTTCATAATCACACATAACTCAAAACCAAATCCGCATAATAAGGCATCTATGTCTATATATACTCCACTCTCCACTCCACTCACTCTCCTATTCTCCTATACATTTAGCACCATTCTACTGTGCCACTCTCAATCTCTTAATTATACTTTCATAACTCCACATTCCTATTAAATTACAAAATTGATATATATATATATTAATAATCATAGGGTGAACTCAATAAGCACATCCCTATCACCTCACTCCCGTTAATTAATATTAAAAACCAATCACTTTTGACACCTATATATATTATTAATTTACTTATAATCATACGTTATATCAACTTTTATTCTGCTTTCGATTACATACTCTTTTGATATCTTCTATCATTTCACGCTTAGCTACCACACTTATAACAGTCAAACATACTCCATAAAGCTACACACTCCCTTGCCTATTCAGAAGATCTCTCCCTTTTAATCAAGTAATATAAAAGCAAACGCCAATGTATGACACAAAATAGAATAAAACCTTATAAGTATCAATTTTATATTCTTTCTCATTCTTCTCTACTTCAATATATTATGACGTAATAACGTTTAAATTTGTTTAAATCATTTGAATATCCAGCACATCACTTTTCTACCACTCCTTAAACGTGCAAGTGTTGTTTTCATTCATCAATCATGAGTCTTCAGTCACTCGACGCACTCCTTATTACGACTAATATTAATATAACCAGCTATTATTATATTCTACCCATTAACAATACATCACATAACTAATTTCCACCTTAATATATAATTTTCCATTTAACATATCCCCTCTTATCTCCCTTAACTCATCTATATTAATTATAATAGAGTACATATTACTTAGCTCACTATTAATTCACAATCCACATCGAATTCTATACCCTCCATTAATTTAAAGCTTATGTACACAATACTTCAAATTTATCCATAATCTAATTCTCCACATCTCATCTAGCTCTTGAATTCTTTGATCATTTTCCACCAGTATAATTTCATCTATATTACTGATAGGAAATATTTACATTCACTATCACACACTTTGTTCATTCTACCAATACTTCTCCTTGCTAATGACCTCTATTCTCACCAAAATTAAACCTTATTCCTATTCATGTGTTAGCGATCACTTCTAATGCATCCAACCTTAATCAGCATTTGCTTAACACTATCATACTCTTCATCATTCATAAGATTACTAGTTAAATTACTTAACTAGGGATATCGAAATATGTGTATCTTTGTCTCGAACGTAGAATCTCCTCAAGACTACAATCGTATGCTCATCAGTTACTATACCCTCGAATTTTTTAATGAAAGGGAATTTTGTAGGGTATAGGCTCAAGTATCATATCTCAGATAATTCTCACAACGAGCTCCTACACATCACACCATTCCCCTGAATATGCTCATAGAGGTCCGGGTCAATTATATATATAAATAAATTTATAATATATATAATATATAATATATACTTATATATATATATATATATATATTAATATATATTATAATATATTTATATATATATATATAATTATAATATATATATATATATATATATATATTATATATATATTATATATATAATATATATTATTAATTATATATTATAATTATAATAATATATTATATATAATTATATATAATAACTTAATTAGGGATAATATTGATAATAATAATTATCTCAACAGCTTCCGGTTCATCTATACTACGTAATCTAACGGTGAGTATATGATATATTTAGCTACTATAAGGTACACTATATACATATATTTTTATTATTGGTGGTTATATTAAGGTAGTAAGATAATATGGAGCTTTAGTGAGAGATTGATAGAGACATCCTCATAGCTGTCAGTATAAATATTAGTATGAGTGCTATGTTATATTTTGTGGTAGAATGCGATATGTTCGAGCGTGATAGTTATCAATATTATATTCTGGCTTCTGTATATAGTGTATTATAAGTTATAATATTTTGATCAGATGAGAAGTAATATATATGAGTTTTTTTTGGTAGGATCGAGAGACCTAACCTAACACTCTTACCCTCACCTGGCCTTGTGAGACTCTTGATATGCATAAACCTTATATATTTCCTTGTATAGACTATTACCTCTAATTGCCTAAACATATCTCTAACCAAACAACTTAATTAAACTTTTCTTATATATTTGGGCTCCTTATTTATCGTGAACTGTTATTCTATTACAAACATAATAGATGATGTTGTTGATGTCTCATATATATATCTGTGATTTTTGGTGGATTTATGTGTGACCAATGCTGAACTAGAGTTTGTGTTGTCTTTGATAAGATCTAGTTTACGTTTGATTGGTATTTCTTACTATGGAGGTTGTTTGTTTTCGACCTATATAAATACTGGAGCAATCATGACAGGGGATTTGGTATACGCAATGGTTGGAGGTTGTTTGCAGTGGTGGGTCTAAGGAGTGTTTGAAGTAGTTATTTGAACGTATATATGTTTTTGTAGTGAATAATATAACTAACTAAAACATAGGAATAAAATCAACCAACTGATAATTATCAACTACCCAATATTACCTACTCACTACTATATTACTTATTTATATTAGATAAACATATATGGTCTCTCTCAAGTTCTCATTAGATACATAAATGTGTGCGTCTGTCACATTAACAACGACTCACACACTTTAGAATGAGACTCTCTGGATTCTCAGCTCCTTAATAAATTAAAAAAAGAGTAATGTAGTGTTAACACATTATATAGGTGGCTTAATAAATTTTACCCTTTACATTCTTAAGCTATTCAATTATTTTGAAAACGAGTTAACGTTAACCGTAACGCTTAGTTTAATCTGTAACTTCCAGTTTATTTACAATTCTTTACCTCGAAATTATTAACGCTTTAATGATTAACGCCGTAAATTTTTTAAAATCTGTTAATACTGAATTTAAAGTAGATTAACAGCCATTATACTATTCTCTATATTAAACGTATTCTACTCAACTTTATTGTTAAATATATATATATATATTAATTATATATTATATATATATATATATTTAATAATATATATTATTATATAATATATATTAATATATTATATATAATATATTATTAAATATAATATATTATATTTAATATAATATATATTAATATAATATATATATTCACATAAAGCATATAAGATTAATTATATAATATTATAATTGCCGGACCTAGCATATTCAGGTGTATGTGATGTGAGTGTATGTAGGAGGTAGCTCTCATAGTATTGTTATATATATATTCTGAGTATGTAAAGTACTTGCGCCCCCTACTATAATATATTCACTATTCATTTATATCATCTCTATTATGAGTATAGTAGAAAGGTGCTCAATTACTTTGATCTTAAGTTCTATATATATAAAATTTATTATATCTAGCAATATAATTATTAACTATATAAAATATATATATAACCTAATATAGGGTATCATATATAATCCTTACTCAAGATAATATTTATAATAATCTACTCTAATAAAGTGTTTGTATTAATATACTATTATAATATACTTAATATATATAATATATATATATATATTATATATATATATATATATATATATTATCTCAAATGACTCAATAAATTATATTACCATATTATATATAATAATATATATATATATATATATATATATATATATAATATATATATAATATATATTATATATTATATTATTAATATATATATATAATATTAATATTTATATAATATTTATATATATCATAATAATATATATTATATATATATATATAAAAATTAATATATTATATATATATATATTATATATATATATATATCACCCTCTCCCCTTACTAACTAATATATTAGTGTACTACTCATGTATATATACTCTATTGGATTCATATTTATGAATGTCACAAAACTATGCTATATAAACCCTAACTTTCTCTCAGTTTACATGTATTATAGATATTATGGTTATTTTTTATAATTTAACTATATACCATTTTTTAAGGATACTCAGTAAGTAACGAATAATATATTTCTATATATACTACTATATATACTATACTTCACTTAAAACTATATATGAATATATATATATTAATAATAGTAAGAGATAATCATATATTCGAATATTAGTTAATATTTCTATATCTCTATATCATTATAACAATGTTTATATAATATTATCATATAAAAATAACATATAAAAATAATAAAATAAAAAATGCAAAAAAAAATAAAACACCAATAATTTATAGCAAATAGATATTACGTTTAACTCAAAATATTAAATATAAATAATGATTAAGAAATTAAAGAATATTACGTTTCCCATAAATTTAGTATATTTTATATATATCTTTAATATCAATAA
The DNA here is from genome assembly GCA_015478945.1 of Trachelipus rathkii. Lineage (NCBI taxonomy): Eukaryota > Metazoa > Arthropoda > Malacostraca > Isopoda > Trachelipodidae > Trachelipus > Trachelipus rathkii. The sequence goes on from JABUQX010069255.1 coordinate 60,474, forward strand.
GTATTAAATCGATCTAGTGAATGTACAATTTAAACTAATAAACCGTTTATATTATATGGGTAAAAAAATCGTGTTAAAACCCCCCCTCAATCACCCTATTTTTAAATAAAATAAAATAACAAAATATTAGAGACATAAAAAGTTAAATTAAAATATAAATATAATTGTTAAATATATGTGAATATATATATATATGTATATAGGAATAAAATGAATATATATATTATCATTTGGCATTAAATGGAAGTTGATTACCAAAAGTATGTATATCATGTTGTATTTATAGGTTAATAATATAACTTTGGTATGTATAGGTACAATATATACCTATTTGATGACTTAAGTTTAGGCTTCGTTCTAGAATGAAAGAAAACTTCCTGTTCGTTTTCTTTTGTTTGACTTTAAGATAAAGAAGAAGAAATTATTGGAATTGATTTATATATTTTTCAATTTTCTTATGAAAGAAATTAGATATTAAATATGTTTTAATAAGTTTGTTATAATCATTATTTTATATAATTAATTTAAGATATCTTTCTACTTAATACTTATATTATAGTAATTTGGCTAATGATATTGGATAGTTATCTAATTTGGTTAAATATTATCTATATTGATATTAGGTTAAAATAATTTACTGTAAATATTTATTACTCAATATATTTAAGTATTAAAAATAGTAATGAAATAATAAATTTTAGGGATATTAATTTGTAAGTAAAAGTTACGATTATTTATATACTTAATAATATATGTATTAATTAATATATTGCTACAGACTTTAATATAATTATATATATATATAGTAACTATATATATATATTATAATTATATATAATATATCGATATGTCCTATAAGTGTTAGAAAATCACCTGATAAATGATAAGTATATATCTAATTTGATACATCTTATACATTAATGAAAATTTATATCTCAATCTGTAATATCTAGTGTATTGACTTGTGAATTTCTTCTTATACTATAAATTTAAAATGTAGATCGTATTGGTAGGATATTTAGACTGGAGATAAGAGTCTCAGATAAATGATAGGTACTATTTATCCACCTAATTGTCATTTTTATATAACTCCTCTTTCTTTCGACGATACCTAATAGAATCTAGTGAGGTATAGGATTGCTGCTATTGGAGGCTGTAAAGAAGACCTGCACCCACATCAGCCATATAATGTGCTGATATTGCTAGTTTATATATATATTATATATAATATAGGTAAAACAATACCTCACCTCTCTCCTTCGTCTCACACTCCACTCTCCCTATATAATTACTATATTGATTTATGTATGTTGGATAGGTAAAGATAATGTATAATGGTATAATATAAAATTTTATTTAGAGTGTGGACTGAGGTGTCATGCGGGTGACCTTTCGAGTTAGGCTTAGTTTACTGTGGAGTTAAATAGCTGATATAATAGGGTTATGGAATGAGGTAAATAGGAAAGGTTGTAAAGGTAAAGAAAGTGATCTATGGTAAAGTAGTTGAAAATGGCTTAGGGGTTGAAGTCCAATATTTGAAACTAATTGTATATAAGTATTGTGTTTTAATTATGTTTATTTGAGTTTAATGAAATATGAATTAAGTAATAATGAATGTTATGTGTATTAAAACTTAAAGTGGGAGGAACTTAGATTTGGTTAAGGTAATATATATTATAAGGTAGCATAACTCACCTCTCACGGTTCGGTAAAGGGGAATTTGAGGAGTGATAAAATGTATAATCAGATCGGTATAGTCTGGTATATATATAAGTAGTGATATCTGAGTTGGTGGGTGATGATATATTATATATAGTAGGTATTTATCTCCATAAAAAGGTTTTGTCTTAGGGTGATATTTTTATAGCTGTAAGGAATCCTAAATATATCTCAGGATTTAAGTCCTAAAATCATGAACAGGCTATAATACACTGGTCCTTATTTAGTATATCTGTTATATGTTATAGGTCTTTGGTATAAATTCGAGTGTTTTAAAATCTCCATTACCAAGTTTAATGATTTGTATATTAATTGTCTCGAGAAAATATTCTTAACCCAAAATTAGTATTTTTGTCATACTGAGAAACAACAGAACTTCCATATCTATTCCACACTCCTTTGTTTTTTGAACTTGAGTAATGTAAATCAGAAGTAGGGTTGATTCTTGCATTATTGTTTTTATTAGAAAATTGAGGACGTGGCAACTCATGTGATTCCTTAACACCATTAAAG
>JABUQX010069256.1:0-27478 GCA_015478945.1 Trachelipus rathkii
AACACATATAATAATTTCAAATGTTAGAAATTTAGAAAAATCTAAACTTTAAATAGTAAGTCTTAAAAATTCGTATGTGAAAATTAAGAAAAAGCGTAAATTTAAGAAATGTAACAATTTTTATTAAAAAGGTTTTCACAACTATAAAAAATATTTGGTATTATAAAAACAAATATGAAACTCATTTCATTTAAAAAACGTCTATTTATAAAGACATAAAAGCAAAATCAATTATAATTAAATTCTACTTTCTGCTTTTTGATATTGCTTTTTCAATAATAATAAACACTATATTAAATTTATTTTAAGATGCTGTAAATACGTTAAATAAAGTCTAATTTTAAGATTTATCTAAATATTTAGTCAAATAGTTTGAAAATTTATAGAGAAAATAATGCGAAACATTAGATGTTTAATTTTGTAATGTGAAAATTTATAAGTAAAAGCGTAATTTAATTTTAGAAGTTAATAATTTTTATAAAACAGGTGTATCACAATCAATGTATCGACCTCCATTCGGTTTATAAACAAATATAAATGAAATATCATTAAAAAACTCAATTCAGATCCTATAATAACTTATTAATAACGTTCGCTATTATTCTGTGACTATAATTTATGTTTACATACACATGATAAACACATTATTTATTTTATCATAATGTATGAAAAATTTTTTTTTTAGAGTTATTATAAAACTCAATATTACAGAATAACAAACATAAATTTCAAAATGTTGTAAATAGCGTTATTTCCAAAAGACAAAAGTGTGGGGTCTCAATATATTGTTATAATAGTGATAAATTAAAGTAAAAAAAGTAAAAAGTAATTTTTTTAAGTTAATAATTAATTTATTTTATTAAATATATATATATATATTATATACATGAGTTTTCATACATTATAATTTAAATACTTTATACACATTAAATAATAACAATATTGTAATTTCTATATTAATAAATAAAACGTACATTTAAGACACCTATAAAAACTTAATTAAATAAATTACTTTTCTGTGACTTTTTGAAATATAAGCTAATAATGGATCTGACTGATAAACTAATTAGATTGTGCTAGATCGCATAACTCGAAACAAGCTCTCTGGAGACGCAACTTGTCAGGTTTAGTTGACGACAATGATCGTAATGGGCTATTCACCTTTTTTAATTTTATAAGTTGTAATATTATAGTTGATATATATATATATGGAGTAATATTTTACAACATTAAATGAAATTATTTTTAATTAAATAAGAATGTAATGTTAATTAAAAAAAGACTAAAAATCTAAGCGAGAGGGAAATTTAGACTGAAATTTAGCGAGTAAGTAAATATTTTTTTTTTACCTCTTAATATAATCTAGTGTTTTCTACTTTAACTATTATCCCACCAACAAACTTCTGGTAATCACTTGGCTATAAAAAAAGAACAAAAATATTTTGAATATTTTTCAATAAAAAAATATTCTTACTTTATAAAGGGAAAATAACTGACGTAACTAATATAACCTAAAATATCTTTTGCATTTTTTGAAATTGCATTTCAATGGAAACACATTATTATTTTATTAAATGCTGAAAAATATTTCCCGTAAAAAACTCAAGGTTCTAAACTAACCAAAAATTTCAAACTTTAAAATTTAGCAAAAGGTTTAAAAATCTTTGCTATTAAAACATTATGATAAATTTTGTTTTAATGAAGATGTTAATAGCTACAAGAAATAAATGTCTCTGTAAATATCTACTTTGTAATGATATAGATACACCCAGTATTTATTAGCAGCTATTGCAATGAAGAAAGTGTCTACTAATACATGAACTTATAAAAGTAAGAAAATCCCCGTTCAAACAGAATAATTCTCATTCAGACTTATTTTCTTATTTTGCTTTTAATTAAAAAAAGTCAATGGATTCCAGAAGCGGTAACTTATAATTAAATTAAAAATCACTATTATTCAGTTACTTTTTGAAATTGGCATTTCAATGAAAACACATTATATTTTTCTAATGCCAGAAAATACCGTTAAAATAAATTGTCAAGACGTTTCTGAGATTATCAAATATATAACATAATTTATTCATAAATTATACAAAGCCCTCGTAAAAAATTAGTATACATTTTATAGTTTTTTACTAAATTTGTAATGTGATAAAAAATTTTTAAGCAAAAGCGTATATTTAGAAGTTAATTTATATTTTATTATATAATACAGGTTTTCACAACTAATGAAATATTGGTATATATAATACAATAATTTATATAAATAATATTTTCATATTTAAAAAATCGTCAGTTTTACTTTATTACAGTAAAACAATATTCATAATATACATAATACCTCTTCATATCGGGATCTACACTCCACTTATAGAGACTAAATCTTCCCTCACGCCATGAACTCTAAATCTATAAACGCAAGTAAATTTCGCGTATTGCTTTTTTCAGAGTGCACTCTCAAGGAATTAATACTCATCTTAGACTCTGAGTTGAAAACCATTTCACATTCATCACATGAATTAACCTAATTATCATAATCTCAATATTGTATGAGAAAATGTCTACATTAAAATCTCGTCATCTTTTTAATGAGTCTACAGGAGAATGTCTAGCTAAATTCGTGAAATAATTTGTAAGGAAAAAACAGAGCTGATAGGTTCCTTAAACGAGATTGAATCTCGCTGGTGTCTAGACTTAAGAATCTGTCTTTCAACCACTAATGAGTCATAGTATCTCGGTAGTGTATAATAAGTTAGCCTCAAGTATGGCTGCGAGTCTCTCAGATAATTTCACACAAAACATTCACACTCATTAAGACCAACGCTCTATTAAAAAAATAACAATTAATATTATTTTTCAAAATTTATTTTTCTACTTTTTGAATATAATTTTTGGTGATATATGTCTACATCAACATTCTTAGCTTTCAAGACAGGATAATAAATACTATGATTATAAATATAAAAACTCAATTTTAAGAGGATTGCACTAATAATTTTCAATATATATTTAAATTTATAAGTTTTAAAAATTGGTACTTTTTAGAGTTCTCAATTTGTAATGTGAAAATTTAAAGAAATAAAAACAAAATTTATTATAGAAGTTATAAAATTTTTTATTAAAATAGTTATTCACAAACTAATGAAATATTATTGGTTATATATAATATAAAAACACATATTAAGAATATTACCATATTCAAATAAATCAGTGTCAATAATTAAGTACACCTAAAACTACTTAAATAAATAATTCACATTTTCTAGCATCATAATATAAACAGATTTATCTATGAAGATACTTACAATTAAGTATTTTCAAATACTTGCAATTTTCTCTTCTCTCTAAAAAACATTTCATTTTTTATAAGATATTCTAAATAATTTTAGTATCTCAAAATGTTGACGAAGTATATAGAGGAAAAATCGGAGTACTTTTAAGGAAGAATCTGAGTTGGAATTTGATACATGTAAATTCTCAAACGTTGAAAATGCTGAGTTAAGAGAGAGAGTATTCAAATTTCTATATATTAATATACATGGTTTTCACATATCTTGGTACATGAACCTAATAATAGCTCGTGATGATGAATAAAACCCGAATCACATATTTATACATTGTGAGTTAGAATCCTTGTATATATTAAAAAAACGTCTCTAATTGGTTCAAGTACATCTTTTAGCATTCTCTTGAAGCATTCACTGCTTATTCCTTTTTGACATGTTCCACATGTTACTTCTTTATCAACAGACTCTCTATTTTTTTCATAACTAGGATGAGACTGTAGAGATATTTGTATAAAATCAAGAACTTCGTCTATAATACTTATAACGTCACATATTATAGATTTTATAAACAAATAATTTCAAACTGAGATTGAATTAAATTGAAATACTCATTATATTTAAAGATAGCTTTGCTCATTTTGGATTTTATTGTATTAAAATATTTTATAGACTATAAAAGTTATTAAATTTTAGAATTTATTTATTTTAATGAAATTTTATTTTCATTTTATTTATATTTTATAATTTTAATAAAATATTTAGCAGCTTTTTCATAAAAACAAAAATCTATAGTCATAATCATGATTCAAGGTGGAGATGAAATATTACCATGCATGCTGATAATAATGAAATTCAGGTGTAAAAGAAAACTACTGTTCTTAACTTCAAGGCACAACCTCTAAGTCGAGACTATTAATTTAAAATTATACAGCTTTTTTTCTGCTTTTTGAAAGTAAGCTTATACTAATCCAGATAAACTCAGTATTTTTTTTTCATAATGCGTGTAGAATAAATCCACGTATAAAAAGCTTATAACTTTATAATAGAGATAATTACTAGTATAAAAAAACTATTTCAATCTGTTTAAAAAGAGGACAAATCGTACTTTTATACCTTACAAGCACACCACATAATAATAAAGAAAATTTTTTAAAAAAAAGTGAGTAAAATTAGAGTTTATGAACATTCTGTAAAGATTATAACTCAAGGTTTTTTCACATCTAAACTATTTAGAATTTTTGATAAATTTCGAACATAAATATTGAAAATTTTCATTAAAAGACTGAGTTACTTATTAATAAGACACTAACTAAAAATTAATAAATTTCTCGTTTATCACTGCTTTTTGAGAAATTTGCATATGTCAATGAAATAATCACTTATTTTATTACAAATGTAGAATCAACATACTTCAGTTAAATATTAATTATTAGATATTTATTAACAATAAATTTCATTGTTGAAATTTATATAAGGAAAAATCGTACTTTTAAGAGTTTCTCATATTTGTAATGTGAATAAAATATATTTAAAGCAAAGATTTTAGTTGCAGAAGTTTAAAATAGTTATATTTTCATTAATAACAGTTTTCACAACTAATGAAATATTTGGTATATAAATCAAATATATGAAATTTACATTATTAATAAAAATAAAACGTAATTTTAAGACACCAAAAACAATTATTAATAAATTCTCTCTCTCTTTTTTATTTTTGAATTTAGATACTTTAAATATAACCTTTTGTATAGTTTGATCAATGCTCTATAGTAATTACCCTAGTTATAATAACTCATTTAGGTTTAATCACACAAATATAATTCATAAAATGTATTGAAATATAGGAAATAAATCTAGTACTTTTTTAAAGAGTTTCTATAAAAATTTGTTAATGTTGAATAAATATTTATAAGTCAAAAAGCGTAATTTTATTAGTAGTATTAAAATTTTTTATTAAAAGACACCTAAAACTATTACATAGAACAACATAGTATGATTGGAATTTAGTGTAAAAATATTAGATAATTTAATCCTAAATGGAAGTTTAAGAACACTAAAATACATTTAATAAAAGTTCGCTTTCCTTGCTTTTTGAATATAAGGTATTGTGTGTAGATATATAAACAATTTCTTTGATGAAGATTGAAGATGGTTCTCTCATTACACAGAAGTAGTATGAAAATACTCCTATAAATATTTATAAGTAATTTTAATACTATTAATACTAAATAATTTCAAATATAGTTGAAAAGTCAATTATGTAGAGAAAAAACAAGTAGCAGATGAGCACTGAAAATAAAAAATATTAAAATCTTTAAATATATTTCGTGGAATATTATTATTATTATTCTATATATTCCGTAAACCATTCATCTTAGAAAGTTATAAATTTTTTTAATAACTATCATGCCAGGAAATTGTTACCTATCAAAGTGATTATATAGAAAATTTCCTTTTTCGACTAAATCTATTAACTCATAACTCTTCAGACCTCATATAAAACTCAATATCTTTGACACTTATTCAAATCAAATGAGTATTATAAAAACCAGAGCTCAAATCTCAATATCTAAAAACAACATTGATAAAATTCTACTAATTTTTCTGCCCTTTGAAAATTGCATGTTCTAATGAATTACACCATTCTTTTTTCAAATCGCCTGAAAAAATACCTTCCCGCTATATAAAGTGTATATAATAACCAATATATTTAATCAATTTTCGTAACAAATGCAACAACTTAAATAAATACATTGGTGAAATTTAAAAAAGCTAGCAATTTATCCATGGAAAAATTCTGTAACTTTTCTATATATCGAAGAGTTTTCTCAGCAGTAAATCTTAGTACCATGACACATTTAAGAAAAATGAGTAAAATTCCTAGAAGTTAAAATTTTTATTAAGAAAACAGCGTGTTTTCCCAAACAGATTATACACATAGACATCATAACTTGTACTGCTTTACTAAAACAAATATCTCTTGACAAATAAATGATATTTACACAACAAACTCAATTTATAAGAGCAAATCCTAAAAGAGTATTCAATTAACACATTTTCAAGCTTTTAGAAATTGAGTATATTAACTCACAAATGAAACAAATGACACACCATTATTCATAAAATTTACAATTCGGCAAACTCTCATCTAATGAATCTTTTTCTAAATATAACGCAGAGAAATCCCTCTGTAGCATAAAAAACCTACTAAATATTTAAGATTTAATCAAATTAAAAATTTCATCACTGGTTATGGAAATTTAGGAAAATCGCAAAGATTAACTTTTACAGAACGTACTATCTACACATGAGAAATTTTAATGTCGACAAATTTTAACGAAAAAATAGGACGAACAATTTTGAAAAGTTATACATTATATTTCATTTTTATAGGATTTTTTTCTCTTCATTATTTAATTATTATGTAAAACTTTGAAGTCTTTTATAAAATAATTAGAAATTAAATGTTAAAAAAAAAAGCGTAATAAATATACACCAGATTCTACGCCTATAACTTATATAAATCTTTTATTCTTACTATTTCTGCCTTTTGTATAGAGTGATTTGTTCTAAATTAAATACACATTTTATGTTATTTTCTATTTTACAAAAATAGGTCTTGAAAAATCCCGCTAGCTCACATAAACGTGTGTGATAGATAATTACCTAGGTTGATATTCAATAAATCTGAGAGTGTGAATTTATGAGAGACAAGCGTACTTCTTGAAATAAGTTCTAAAGAAGGGCTGTATTATTATGATTAAAATTTAAAAAAAAATAAAGCGTAATTTTTAGAAGTTCAATAGATTTTAGTCTATTTTGAACACAGAGTTATTTTTTGTCCACTCACAACTAATTTGCATATTTAATAATATTTTTGAGTATTTATAAAAAAAACAAATTTAAGATTAATTTTACATTAATAAAAAAACGTTAAACTTTAAAGCAGAGAAGTTAATTTAAATTGCCATTTTTTTTCTTATATTTTCTGCCTTAAGAAATTGAATTTCAGTACTTTTCAAATGCATTGGTGAAAGTGACTTCACCACGGAGAATATTATTACTAACTGTCATAAAAAACTCGAGCATATAATATAGTTTAAGGACCTAATTATTTACTTACGAAATAAATTTAATGGCTGAAATTGACTTAGACAAGTTCTCGATAACTCTTATTAATATAGTTTCTATATATAATTTTTGTTAGAATTTAATGATATAAATACAAAAGTCAGTAATTTATTAGAAGTTTAAAATTTTTTATTAAAACAGGTATTTTCACAACTAATGAAATATTTGGTATTAATAAATAACAATATATTTATAAAATTTTATTTAATATAAAAACGTCAAGTTTTTCAATAAAGAATAATACAATATATTAATATAAATTTCTTACTATATTTTTAGAGGAAGAAAAAATATTGCATTTTCAAATGAGATTAACATCTATTAATTTTTTTCCTTTTATGCTGAATATATCACTATATGTTAATATTATTTAACAATATTTTATAGATTTAACCAAAATATTAATTTACTAATAATGTTAGAAATTTATAGTAAGTGAAAAAAATCGTTACTTTTAACGGTGATGAGTTTCTAATATTTGTAATGTGAAAATTTATAATGCAAAATGACTGATATAAATTTTAGAAAGATAAAATATTTCATTATATTAAACACAGGTTTTCTTTTACGAGCAGGACCTAGATGTATATCTAATTTTTTAATATAAAGAATATTAAAGAATGAATACGTGAATTTCAACATAAGTGGTTTGTTTAGTAGCCCAAAAATAAAAACTATTTAAAAGAGTCAAAATTTAAATATTTTGATTTGAATTTGCAAATTTGATTGCAAAACATTATTTAGTTTGTGTTTTGCGAAATTGGCATAGAGAAAAATACCTGGCGTAAGTTATAATAGAACGACGACTATTATATAAGAAATTACAAAATAATATCAACACTTGACATATATGGGCAAAAATCCGTATTCCTTTAACAAGGAAAACGATTAGATAAAAATGATTATCGTATCAAATGGTGGAAAATTAAGAAAGCGAATTTTTAGAAGTTATAATTTTTTTATTAGAAAGGTTTTTCACAACTAATGAAATTTAGGTATATAAAACAATATTGAAATTTTTATTACAAAAGATAATCTTAGACACTGACCCATTTAATAAATTCGTTTGTCGATATGGTCTGTTGTATTATTCAGATGCTCTCAATATCAAGCGGAACACTGATATAGTGTTTCATAAGTGCTGTCTGATGAAATCTGAATTTCCCCCCGTTAAAAATCGTAGAAGATTCTGAGAAAGAAATATTACCAGTGGATTGAGTCAGATATATAATATAGGTATCAATATGTGCTGTATGAGGAATATTAAGGAGAGAAAAATATCGGTTGACACGTTTTATAGGAAGATTGCATGAGCGAGAAATATAATATATGTGTTGAGCATATATTTTAGAAAATCGTTAGGTTTTTAGAAAGTTAAGTAAGATATTGTTGAGTTAATAACAGGGGTTTTTTCTGAACGAACGTGAATGAATAATATTTTTTGGTGTTTTTATGAAAACAAATATTCGAATTTGGCCACATTCAAGAGAGATATAAGCACAGCTCAAACTACTAACAAAACATTATGAACTATGAAAAAATCATTCCAACAAACGTCAATTAAGACACTAAAACAATAAATAATGTGATCATTGTTTTCTGGCTTGTCGAGTAATAGAGTTGAGTTCTAGACTCGAAAGTTTCAGCGGTAAGTATCTTTATTCAAATGAGCGCTGAAATTAGGACGACTTTTATAATCTGACAACTTCAATATACTTTACAAACTATAATTTCACACTGATGCAAATTTAAGAAATAACATTCTAACTTTAAGAGTGTTTAATTGAGGGGACCCTTATAAAATTGTGTAAGATGTTAAAATGTTTTTTAATGACCCAAAAAAGTAAAATAGGAAGTTAATAGCGTATTTAATTTTGTTTATTAAAATACCTCATGAGTTTTCAACCAACTCACTCTGAATACTTTGTTATATACTGAATACTATATTTTAGTACCACTTCGAGTACAAGAAGCGCGCTATCAGATATTAAAGCCTTTATAATATATTAAATAATTTTACTTTTTCTGCTTTTTTGAAAATAGCATTTCAATGAAATACACATTATTAATTATTTCAATAAATATCATAATAGAAATAAAATATCATATATAAAAAATCAATTTTATAAAGTCTTTCTCTACTAATTAATTTTATTCAAAATGTTGAAATTTTTAGAGAAAATTCATCTTATATATATAAAGATGAGTTCAAACATGTGTCAAGTGTTATATTTTACTGAAGCAACGTGATTGAATAACGAAGCTTATTTACTTTTATTTATGTTATAAACACTACTAATGATACATAAATGAATAACATTTAGTTGTTATATTAACAAAAATATTAATAATCTTTAAATTAAAAAAAAGTCATTTAAAAATATATCTATAAAACTAATATATAAATATAAAATTATTCACTTTTTCAGCTTTTTGAAATTGCATTCATATGAATATGGTTATTTATACTTTTCAAAATAGACTCTGATGTATGTAGAAAGCTATCAAATTTTAATGAATATTACTCAAATATAATTATCCAAATGGTTGATAATTTAGGAAAAAATCGTACTTTTAAAGTATGTTCTAATATTTGTAATCGGTGAAATTTATAAGAAAAAGAGCGTAATCTTTAGAAAGAATTGAAAATTTTTTATTATAAGAAAGCAGTTATGAATTGTAAAAATTAATTTAGAATTAATTTACATATTATAAATTGAATTTATTTGAAAATTTATCATTAAAAATAAAGTCAATTTAAGACATTAAACTAAATCTATATAATATGAAATTCACTTTTCAGCTTTTTGTAGAGAATTTGCATTTCAATGAAAAATACATTAATTTTTATTTTCAAATGCTAGATAAATCCCTATATAGTTAAAAAATAAATTAATAAAGATTTAACCAAATATAATTTATATAAAATTGTTAGAATAAATTTAAAGTTAATAATCGTATCATTTTTAAGATAGTATTTCATAAATTCAGTATTTAAGTACAAAGCTTAAATTAATTAGAAATTACTTTTGCTATAACTAAACTTTAGTTTATCTACAATACTTAATGTAGAAAACTATAATTTATTAGTATATAATAACAATAATTGAAATTTTAATCATAAAAAATCAGGTATAAGTATTATAATATATATATAGTCAATATATATAATATAACACCTATAAAACAATTAATTTCAAATTTCTCTTTTCATGCTTTTTACTAATATAACTGAAACTGTAAATGAAACACTTAATAATTTTTCATGTCTAGATAAAATATTAATTTAGTTATAATAATAACTCATATTTTTAAAATAATAACACAAAATTAAATTTTCAAAATGTTGTAAATTTGGCAAGAAAAAAATTATATCATTATTATTGAGGTAGTTTTTAAGTATAGATGAATATGAGTGAGTGAAAATTAAGAAAAGCGTACTAATTTAATAAGTAAATGTTAAACATATATTTTTATTAAAAAAGTTTCACAACTAATGAAAATATTATTTTTGGTATATAATATAAAATAAACAAATAATTGAATAATGTTTCATGTTATAAATAATAAAGATGTATATATTATATATATGATATTAGGTATATTCAAAATATAAAAAATAATTACGTAACATATTATAATTAATATTCTCTTTTATCTGCTTCTGAAACTGTAACATTTTCAAATGAAAACATATTATTATATATTTACTCAAAATGCTGATAAATGATCACGTGAGTGTATATAAAATTAACTGTCATAATTTATTATTTATATGATTTATAATAAATATAATTATTAATAAAATGTTGGAAATTTAAGTTAGTATAATAAGCCCGAGTAACTTTTAAGAAGTGTTCTATTTCTAGAATCTCACTAGATATCGTAGAAATTAAGCAAAAGGCCGTAATTTTCAAGAAAGTTAAAAAAATTTTTATGTATTAAAACAGGTTTTTCACAGAATTAATGAAAATATCCTGGGTATATAAACGAAAGAGAAAATATCCGTATCTCATTACAAAAACACAGCAGTCATATTTAAGCCACCTAAAACATTTAATAAATTTCTTTTCTGTCTTTTTAATTGCACTTCATGAACACATTATTTTCTACTTCCACATAATATTTTAAGATTAGGCCTGAATGAGAATCCAATTTTAAGAATTAACCGATATAAACCTTCTTCAAATGTTGAAATATATAGGAAAATCGCTACTTTTACAAGAAGTTTCTTTATTGTCTCGTGAGTGAATAAATTATCCAAGGAAAGAAGCTGATACACCTTTAAAAGAAGGATAATATACTTTTTATCTAAAAAACGGAGTTTTATCTCATCTCAACTCTCAGATACCTATATATATTGTGTTATAGCCTAATAATAAAAACAATATTATAGCAAATTTTCTTAAAAAACGTCAATTTAAGACACGTAACAATTAATAAATTCTCTTTTCTGGATTTTTAATTGCAGTTCAATGAGCTTGTATAGTTTTGATGTAATTTCATTTTATTTATTTAATATGCTTAGAAGTGTTGAAATCTAATTGAAAAACACTACTACAGATTTACTAATATTAATTATGTCAAAATGTTTAGTAAAATACAAATTTAGTGAGTCTACAATAATGTAATTTTAATTTTTAAAATATTTACTTGATAATGTGAAAAGTTTTAATAAAGATAAAGACTTCTCTTGTAAAGTTAATAATATTTATTATTAATTTTTATTATGAAGAATTGGCTCCTTTATTTTCGAAGAACTGTGATTAGACTAATATTTATTTCTTTATGAACCATTACAAATATTCTCTAATAAAACAACTTAATGGCGGCGGTACCCCAGGAAGCCTTGTAGCGTTCCGATCGATGCATAAAAATCTAAAATCCATGTTAAAATATATTGGGCTAGTGGAGTTTTATAGAGAGGTTCATAAACCCTCACGTAATATATATGAAAATTGAAAAGCCACTCTTACTTTGCTTCACATACAAGATTTTTATTATATTGGTTAGATCTTGCAGCACGCCATATAAGGTATATATTATAATATATATATATATATATATACTATAGTATATATATATAATATATATATATATATATATATATAATATATTTTAAACTATATGATTTAAATATATATTTATTTTAACTCTCTGGCAACTGAAAAGGCCAATCTCTTCGGCATACTATTAATTTTCCTTCTAAACTGTTTATTTACATATTCATGTGGCATTCCTCCTCTCTCCTCCTCCTCCTTCCTCGCTCCTCCTCTCAGGCGTCCTAATGTCCTTTGGGCCTGTGATTACATTTTTGGATCGGGCACATCTATGAACGTTAAGGAAGGCGGGTGGCCCCGGATGGCATTCCTCTCCGATTTTGAGGAATGTGCTTACTTGCTGACCCCGCCCCTCATTCAAACCTATTCTCTAAATGTCTGCAATACTTAGCACTTTCCCTCAAGTGTGTGGACAGCCACGCACATGTCCACCTATTCTGAAAAAAGAAGACCGCCGCTCTGATCCTTCAAAAGTTCAAACTATCGCCCTATAAATGATCTCTCACTTTGTATTCATATTTTGTAAACGATTTTTAACCTTTCTCAACTCTCATTCTTAGACCATCTGGAATCTCTTTCATTTCTTCTTTCATTATCACCACGTACGGCTTTCGGCGTTAAGGTCTACTGGCGATATACTTTCCTATCTAACGATTTATGGTTTTCTGCTCTGCCTATAGGAACTACGGGGATACTTGTGTTGGTGACCTCATTAAACATATAATAAAGCATCCCACCGGGGTAATGGCAACGCCATGAAGTTGCAACGGAAAGCTATTGGGTGTTTAGTCTTTCTCAATTTGCATACTAATATTATGCTTTCTTTCAAAGTCGCTCAATTGTCCGGCTGTGGTTGATTTGGACGGCGACTCTTCTTTTTTTTTTTGTCAATCAGTGGTTGTTCCTCAGGGTTCTCTCTTTTCTCCTACCTTTATTCCTTCCTTTCATTAATGATCTTCTCACCTGCACATCTAACATCCTTGGCCTTAACATGCCGATTTCATTTCAAATTCTGTTCCCCTCTTTTACTTCTAGATTTGCCTTTCGTCTTAATCTTTCCCCGGGATTCTATTACTCCGGAAAAACTGGATCCGAAGTCTCGAGAAGGGTCAGTCTCAACCTTGTGAATTCCATTCTTTAAAACCCAACTTCTACAAATCATCCCTCTCTTAAACACCTTCTAACCTTTCCTATATCTTTCCACGGTTCTCTCGTCTCTCCTGTTGAAAAAAATATAACATCCTTCGATTTTAACATATAACAAAAAAAATGTCTTTGGAAGCCTCAGATCAACAACGGTTGCTAAGGGCAGCCCTCAACAGAAAACCTGGGAGTTATTCTGTTTAGAACGCCAGCGAAGAACCATTTTTTTCCGCTCTCTCTCGAAGTTATCAGACATACAGTGTTTGCGGTCATCCGCCCTTGTATGCGAGTACTGTTTATGCAATATCTGAGGGGAGACTTCTGGTTCACCCGGCTTTTTGGGACAGGGTCGAGTCAAAGCCCAAAAGGCTTATAAACTAATAAACCTGTACCTTCCAGTTCACTTGAACCCTCTATCTTTTTGCGGCACGATGTTGGTGCTTTTATCTCCTTTTCTATAGGTACCTAGGCGGGCGCCAGGTGTTCGAGGGAACTTACCCACTCTCGTACCACCCACCTTTAACGACGCCCCTCGTAAAAGCCACATAAGGGGTGCTCTTTGTCTGACGCATGAGGTTTTGTTGTGGCATTATTGGCAAACTCCAAGGCTAGTTTTTCGTTGCGGTTGCTTCTTCTTTCCCTGCCAACTCTGTGCTAGTGGAGACTCCTCGTGGCTCTTCCATCTTCTGTGTTTCCTGCGATTTAATCTCCCCTCAGAAACTTATAAAGCTTTGCCGTCTGTGCCTCATCTGCGGTATTTGCGCTAGTGGATGAAAATTTTTTTCGTGCAACACTCCACTGAATAAGTCTCTTCTCCGTGAGTGGTGGTGGCAACTGGTAAATATATATAATATGATATATATATACTATATATATATATATAATATATATTATATATATTATATATATATATTAGTATATAATATATAGTATAAATAAGTGATGTTTATTATATATATATATTAATATAGATTATTAAGTATATATATATAAAGCCGTTTTCGTTTTTGCTTTGTGCTTACGAAACGTAAGAAATGCTCGAGGTTGCGTTCGTTTTTTGTCAATTTTATTACCGAAAAAATCTTAAGAAATGCTCACCAAACGTAAGGAATTTTCATAAATCTTCTTCTTCTTCCTTTAAGGTTGCTATTTCCCGTACTAGCCGAATTTAATTCTCTCTCACAGAGAAAAATAATTGTAACAACAAACAAGATGGCGGGCGAGTGGTATGGCCCGCTGAATATGGATTGAATGTTTCATTTCATTAAATCCAAACTTTAAATTCTATTTCTTCTAAATGGATAAACCATCACACACTGATGATTCAATTTTCGCGAAGCGATAAACAATTTGTTAATTTTTTTTTTTCCTGTTTATTCCAAAACCACGTATTCTAAGAAACAAGAGCTGATTCCAAATGCTTAAAAACAAGAGTTAGCACGAAATCGCGGCGGTCGTTTAAACAGGAAATTTCTTATCGAACTGGGATAGCATTTCTTATCGAGCGTAAGCCTACAAATGACAAAAAAGCGAAAAAGGGTCTAAATTAAAAGCAAAGAAAATACTAATAAATTCATTCTATCGTAAACGGCTTCGTATTATTACAATTATGATTAAGAGGAAGATCAGAACTAAAGAAAATTAGTTTCTCATTCTTACAGGATTTTTCCTCTTATATTTTTATAACCCAACTAATATTTTACTTGGAAAATATTTCCTAATCTCTATCTCCTTTCTCATAAAATTACAGGCGGCAAGGCCAGCATATACAAGCCTTGTTATTGTTTTGTTCTGGCCATTGGAAGTTTTTTCCCATGAAGAAATAATCACCTTTCGCCGTAAATTTTCTAGCTTTATCTTTAGCCCTCCCTCAAACCTTTTGATAAACTTGTTTATTCGTTCTCGGGATTAACACCTTATCGCCCCTAAAACTACTGCATAGTATGTTCCTAAACTTCCTGTTTACGCTCAGCTTCTCTACACCCTTTCCAATGAATCTTCACTTTCAGATTAGAAACATCTTAAACAAAAACTTTCCGCAATGCAATTTTTTTCATGTTTTTTTTAATGTTAACAACATGCAATTCAGTTGGCAGTTTCTTTTAAGATTAAAGAAGCATCCGCATGAACTTGAAGTCACACTTCGTTTACAAATATAAATGTGCCGACTGCAACGTCCACTATGTAGGCAGAGTCGGTCAAACTTTTAAACAAAAACTAAAGATGCGAGCTTCAAACACAAAATGGACATTTCCTTTCGAAAATAATCTTCCTCAGCCTTATCTGTATAAAAGAAAGTTTTAGCTGGTCAGAGATTTTATTCGCTATGACTCAATAAGCCCCTATATCTCTTTCAATAAATTCTCCGCATTCTCAAAAATGCCTTTTTAACAGTGAGACTTAAAAAAATTTTGGAATCTTTAATATATAAAACCACCTAAACCTACAACTTAGCATCCATAAGCGACTTCTTTGGCCACTCCTGATTGCCTGAACTAATTTCCCCGAATTTCGTGCAAAAGCGAACAACGATTTCTTACGAGTTTTACTTTTGTTTTTGCAAACAATTGGAATCAGCTTTTTTGATGGACATGCAGATTGGATAAACAAAGAAAAAAAAAAAATAACACTATGGTATTATATTACAAAAAAAATATTGTTCATTTGTAGGTGTGAATGGTGTTAATAATTATGCTGGTCGGAAGAAATTAGATGTAAAGCTGATTTTATTTTGCAATGAAATATTCATGTCAATTCACCACGGGCCTACAACGCCGATGCTTTTTTTTTGTTTACCCATGAAACAACAGATATACACACGGAAAACAGCAATTAACCTTACATATGAATTAAGGAAATTCCTTCTTTGGTAGCAATTTCCGTTACGAAGGTGATTTTTGGCAACGAGTTTAAGCAAAACGAACGCAACTCGGGGCATTTCTTTTTTTCGTTTCATAAGCACAAATGAACAATCGAAACGTTTAACTTATTAACATACAGTGGGTAAGATAGATTCGGAAATTATCAGACAAAAATTGCGGATTATATATATATATATATATGTATTAATATATAATTTATATTATATATTTAATTATATTATATATATATATATATATATATTATATATATATATATATAAATAATAATATAGAAATCAATTTAAAGACGACGTGGCAAAATGTGGTGGTCGGTTAGTATCGCAAAATTTTACCGACGATACGATACCGATACGATACTACTACTCTCAAAATTACACCGATACCGATACGGATACCGATATCATCAAAAATCGACCGATACCACGGATACGATTCCGATACCATGGTATCGGTGCATCACTAATATATATTATATACTAATATATATATATAGTATATTATATATATATAATATTATATATATTATATATATATATATATAGTATATATATATATATATATATATATATATATAAAACCTTTTTTTAACCTCAACATAAAAACAAAAATTCTTTATTTAAAGAGAATTGAGAAAATTCGTAAAAAATCCCACAAATCAAATAATCTAAAAATCCCATTTTCTCTTCAATAAATCACTTAGGAACATTGCCCATATATTATATATATATATATATATATAATATATATATAATATTATATTATATATATTAATATTATATATATATATATATATTATATATATATATATATATATATATATATATATTACTTGAGTTAGGTGATACTAGGTTAAGGTTGGTTAGATGTCAGTCAGAAAGCTGTTAGGTTAGGTAGGTTAGGTTAGGTTACGCCAGCTAGTCGTAGTATATAGCTCGTATTATCTCTGTCATATACATGTAGAGTCTTACAAAGGACATGCATTGGTAATTAAGATATCTTAAAAGACCATAAAAGTTAAACCTTGATTTCTTGTTTGTTATGGTATCACTTCCTCTTTTCCAGCCTCTTCTGTTCTATGGAATTCTCTTCTATCTTCTGTAATTTAGTCAGAATTTAATCTCTATAATATACTTATTCATTTCGCAATCGGTATATTCGAATGTTTATTATTATACGTTTTGGATGTTCTTTTCAGAAATATATTTATATTTGTCAATTAAAGTTCGGGAGGGTGAGACGGAATGCCAATTAGTCCTGTTACGCAGCAATGCTGCTCTTTACTCATCCATCCATTTAGACTCGCAAGGCCTAAGCTTCATTCGAGAATTATGAGGAACGTGGCAATATGTCAGTAAGAATGCTAGAGTCACTTAATACAGTGAATAATACAGAAAGAGGAGTTTAGAGTAGTACTGAACCCGAGGAAAGTAGATAGACAGAATGAGGAGTATTATCTAACAAGACCGAGATCCATAAGTGAGTGAGGTGTGGATATATTCTAGAGGACGGATATGTTGCACTTATTTATCACATAAGTGAGCAACATTCATGATCTTTCTCACACTCTACATCGGACCTCGACCATCGCACTGTTTGACACTAATCTCTGCGTCATAGAGACACTATCCTATGTCTACAACACATTATTCAAATACACGCACACACATCTACAGTCCTATAACTCCGTATTTAGAGATAACTGATATTTAATATAAAACATTCCTTGTTTTCATCACTCGTCTTGATGTACAGTAGAGCAAAGCAAAGTATAATAAAGTAAACAGTCACCAGCCGAACTCGGCTGTGTAGTAAATTGATATAGAGAAGGTGGATGTTTCGTATATGCAATATCTAAGTAATTACAATTGGAATCGATCAATACAAACTTTTCCAGTCGTATCAGTTAGGCATAGTCTCCAAGAGATAACTCGCGGCTAACCGCGCAAATTTCTAGCTAACTACCGCGCCTATTATAGATCTAGATGAATCATCTTAGGAATTATTAAATTCGCAGTATATATCATACAATACTATATCAATCATCACGCTACTTTTGAACTCAAGTGATTAATGGCCCATAAAGTATTATTCTTATGCGGATAATACTGGCACCAAGTGTCTCTCTCTCTGACGATATTTAATGCATAAGATGTAGTTTCGGTGTGTTATTATATAGCATACAGTAAATCACAATTT
The DNA here is from genome assembly GCA_015478945.1 of Trachelipus rathkii. Taxonomy (NCBI): domain Eukaryota; kingdom Metazoa; phylum Arthropoda; class Malacostraca; order Isopoda; family Trachelipodidae; genus Trachelipus; species Trachelipus rathkii. The sequence continues at coordinate 18,700 of JABUQX010069256.1, forward strand.
CGCTAGTTATTAGTATGACCGATCGAGATTAATTTATCTACCACAATATATTGTGAAGTTATTACTTGTTATACTCATGACAAGTTAATTGTATTATATTTACAGCTTAAAAATCGATCGTAAAATCCTCATATACACCTCACGATATTATACAGTGTTACATCTCGTGATGCTCCAATATACTAGTGTCAAAATACAGTATTCAGGGAGTAATGCAATTAACGATCCAACTTTCTCTACCTGTCATACACAATCGATATCTATATATAATATTAATTTGCTATCCACGTGGATGAACATTCTCTACGAGATGAACAATACCGATTGAGTCTCGTGCCTCCAACTCATCGACTCCTTGTTTCTGAAAGCCAGATAAGTTTCAACTCTCACGCTTCTCACCTCCAGCTCCGCTCACTCTTCACCAAGTGACTAAAGAATCGTATCTCTAGCTCTATAGTTAACTGTATATATACTCAATTAATTACTAGAGTGAAGAGACCATAATCCCTCGGATCTACATAGTCTGATATCGTCAACTGCGACTATGTTTTAATTACATCTAGGCTGCACTATCACCTCCTATCTCTTTTCTCTCTATGCAAAGCTGGAATTAAACAGAAAAGCGTGCCCTCTCAGGCCGCTCTCACGTCTGATTGCACCGGGCTTTTAGATTGACGTGGATCACTTCTCGCGTTTAGTAGGTTCATAGTTTGGCACGACTCTGAGATTTAGATGAGAACTAAAGGGATTTGTCCCATGACAACCACCATGAGACTATTAAGCCCTCTTCTCTTATCACAAGAATTTATATATGCATAGAATATAAAACCACTATCACTGATGGAAGTCGCTATATCTTACGCTGATTAATTTGTGAAATTATTATATCGATAACTACATACCCGCTTCCAGCAGATATACTTATCTCATTACTAAGACCGAAACTACTCTTTTAAATGTAGAACAAAATACGACGACAATAAAGTGAACTATAACTAGTTAGGTGTCATTGACCAAATCGAGAAGCTTGTAGCAATATCGTTAGAAAACGAGGTAGATATATAATAGTCTCGAAGAGAAAACGACATACAATTCTCTCTCTCTCTCTATGTCTAATGAGTAACACTTTACCGTGATGAACAGTGTAGCTCTTATTATACAGAAACTAGAGATGTATTAGTGAGGGCACAAAGTCCAACAATGAAGATAAGTGTATCCGTCGCAATAAGTAGATTATCTCATCATCAGTGCCATCATTCATCGAGAACAGTCAATATCTTTCTCTCCGAGACTCGATATTATTTAAGGAAAAGTACTTTCAGTACTACTGGATTGAACCTAGAGCACATGGATGGAGGAAATTATATAAGTTCATTATATTCATGTGATCCAGAATAGATAATAACAGATGTGAATACACACAATTGACATGTAGGATTTTAATGGAATCCTCTATATTAGAACCTCTTCTTCTTAATAAATTTCAGTAATAGAAACTTGTGAAATACATAGCTCCCTACGATCTAAATAACAACAGTACTTACCTAGTATAATAATAGAGAATAATTACTCATATACGCACCTCGGGACGACCATAATGAACTCAAAAGTAGAATTATGGAAGCTCAGTGATACAGCGCTTTTTCTCGCGAGCTATTTCATGTATATGTCTGATAACGTGCACGCTGTGAGAGACTTCAGCTTAACATTCATGAGGTACCTAGTATATAAAAGCCAAAGTACTAGATTGAGCATGACTGAACGACTAGTGAGAAATTAATAAAAACTTGGATATATATGATCACGTTCCATGTAGAGACCATGAGCATATGATATAACTACTTGAGAGAGTTAAATCTCTGCTATCTGACACTCAGTGTTACTTGTGATTCCACGACTCAATAGTAGGAACCCCTTATAAGGCGCATAGTTTGTATTGTAGCTTCTCTGTCAAGATAAATTCATTAGTGATCCTATTAACTATACACTAACTTGATAATAACTCTGTTATTGGATATATTAGTTTTTGTCTATACTGTAAAAATGACTCGAGAGAGATGACAAACTCAATAAACGTAAATGAAGAATAGAGTTACTTAGAGAATACCGGTGCTAATCAGAACTATCAAGACGGATATAATATTATGCGACTCATCTCTCGTTATATATATATGGCAATAATGTGATTTCCTGAATTGTGATATGATAACCAACTCTGTCTGACTATATGATATGCTATGTTCTTATATCTAAAGAGAGCATATATCTTTGTCTTTATAACTATTGTTTTTATTACCTTATGTGATCTTTTTTCCCGAAACATAATAATGTTTATCGGGTCCTGTCTATTATCTCTCATTAAATACAGATGTTATAGAATTATCACCTGCACCAATTGTATATTTATAAAATCATTTACAAAATGGATATTGCACTGCCACCAATAACCAGTATATGGGATGGGCAGTGCTATAACATATATAATGATTTATAAGTGTTATAAACGATGAGCGCTCATTAGTATAGCGCTCATATATACAGCACTGTGAAGATCCAGATATTATGCTAATCTTATATTTATTCTCTAATAGGATATAGTGAATATTTCGTAATAATACTTCATATCAAGTGCTCGTCAAGTAGAAACCTCAACAGTAAGGTAGAATCTACTTGATGTAGGTATATGTCTATGCATGTTACATGTGGCCAGCTATGGATATATAACTTATTGACGGACATGAATACATCTCTAGTCAAAATCCTGCATCCGAGATATCGAGCATCTGACTGATGAAATGGACCTCTTAATAATGTAAAGGAACGCTGATCTGAGACGTTCATAACTGGACTAGTTAGGGAATAGTAGTTTCGCTTCTGTATGGAGAATACACCAATTATATCTGGAGGTTTTCACTTGCATATTTCTGCTTTTGCCTAAATTATAACTCTTTTTGCATCATCAGCTATTCTGCTCTTGCTGCCCATCGAACTAATACGTCACTTTCCTTATATCATAGTGTAATAATTTAATCTAATATAATAATTCATTCTTATATTATTTATCACTAATACTGAACTCTTGAGTCTCATACTTCTTTCTATGAAGAAGAGAACTAGAACTAATGCCTAGTACATTATCATAATACAATTATTGACAAGTATATATCTAAACATAATGAATTTGAACTGGGGATAATTTTATTGACATTTTTAATTGGAATTTGAACTGACCTAAGTACGTTGAATTTTTATTAAAATTTACTGTTAATTACCTACCCCCAAAAAGAAATGACCAAATATTATTATTTTGTAGTGTAAGTCCAGGGTTAGATGTAAAAGTTAATAATAAGGGTCGTACTACAATAAGTACTTCCATACTTATCGTATGTTTTCTCATCCTATTTCCTCAACTTATTATTTATATAAAAATTTTTTACTGAAGGGTAAAGAGAGACTTTGTATTTTATATTAATAAATGAATTCTATTCCATAATACTCTATCTTCTCTCACTATTCTTCTATTTTCTCATCTTCCTCTGGATTTCAAGCCCTTGATTATTATGCATAGAAACATATTGCCTGTAAATATTTATAAACTATATTTCATTATTATCCAAATAATTATTTAAATTCTTTTGCAGTTTAAACCAATTACCATTGGTTTCAAATCTATTTAAAGTAACTAAACTGTTAAGATAACCTTTAAAATTTAATGCTATTAATTAATAGAGGTTACTTAATTGATTTAATTATTCGAAATACATAAATACTTTGAACTTGTATAAAAAAAAATCATTCAGTTTATTAATTTCCTTCATTGTACAGAAAACCAATCTAATATTATCACGTTTTAACAATCCCTAATTTTTTGGGGGTTAATTGGTAAAAGATTGAAAAAAAAACCCAGTTGTTTTTGGGCCCCCCCTTTTGGGCTTTTTAATATTCCGCTTTAGCAAAATGGGGCAAAATTGTCAAAACGAATCACTGGAGATCACTGGCGGTTCTTGGCTCACAGCTAAGGGACACAAAACATTGTTCTCATTAATATATATATTTATTATAGCAGGTGGGCGCGCAAATTTTAAACTTTAAAGCGCAAACGAAAAACCGCAAAGTGGAAAAACTTAGTCGGCAAGCCCGCAAGCGCACAATTTTTCAAAAATTTAGTCCGCATGCGCAAAGCGCGACATATATGCAATGCAAATATTTTTTTAAAAGAACAAATTTAAGATTCGAAAAAAATAAAAAAATTAAAGCGCAGTATTTAAGAAGCAATTAATTTTTAAATTTAATTGAAAGATGCAAATATATATAATCAAAAAATGAGAAGATTTTATAATGTTATTCAATTATCTGTGACTCTTCCTCCTCGCTGCTCCTCTTGCAATTGTAACCACATCACCAAAAAGGTTCAAGGATAAATTTTTCAAAAATTGCTGGATGCCATGGCTGCCTCTTTGCTCTTAGAAATCTCAGAGTCTTGACTAAACACCTTTCCACGGCTGCTGAGCTGGGTATGGGGTATTATATATCCTTAATAAACAAGTCCACTCAGACTTCCTGGTATTCACACGGACAGGTTCGTAGTGGAGGCGGTAGCTGTGGTGAAACATTTACTGCAGACGCAGCTATCCAATATTTGTCAACTTCTCTCCAGAGGTGACTGCTGGATATATGGGCCCTTCACTTTCTGAATTATTAGATATGGTATCAAGAACTCAAATCTTTTTAAGTTTCATTTGAACATTTTGTTTTTTATTGTGAATAATATATTAATGTATAATTGTATATATCATTATATATATTATTATAAATATATATAATTTATATATTAGTATATATATAATATATATATATATATATATATATATATATAATATATTATATATATATATATATATATATATTATATATATTTATGCTATATATATATATATATATATATATATATATATATATTTAATATATATATATATATATATATTATTAGTAATATATATATATATATATATATTGCTATAGTATATATATATTTAATACAGAAGATGCTTTGAAGTTTTGTTTCCAAAATTATAAAATAGGACTCACCATAATGGGTCAGCGTTCAGACTCTGTCCCCAGATCACTTCAGTGCCTAAATGTTTACAAGTAGATTCGCTCAATATTACACTTTATTCCTCAGTAAATATGCTTGCTTGGTAGCTTAGTACTGTCCCTCAATTTAACGTACGTACCACTCGAGTTTGAAGTAAGTGATGCGAGCTGTGCCAATTAAGCAATCAAAATTATCAAGTACTGCTAAACTCGTTAAAGCTCTTTTTCTTTCCTTATGTTTGCCTTATTGGTTGACTTTAGCTCAAAGTAGTTATGACTATCGTATTTTGGCAATAGGTTTATAATTTTTTCCATCCATCTATCGTTGCATTTTTCCTCCGAATTATCATTGTCCTCATTGAGGAGTAGAAGAGATTAAGTAGCTAAATAGGACTCCGCTAGTTACCTATAGCATTATCTTCTATTCTGCAAACATAATATAACTAACACGCCGTATGTTACCGCCATTGATTGTCGAGAGTTATGCCCGGACACAACTCTCTCTTTTGCACCCCACCAATCTCTCTTCCACAAGCTCTCTTCAATGTAACTCACCATGTGAAAGAACAAGGTATAAGGTTATTAGATTAGACTTCCAACATCAAATGAATGATTAATATATGTTTCTGATCTTGTGTCCTGCGACTATCAAGGTTCTTAAATATATATATTTATTTGTTTTATATAGAATAAAACTCTAAGGGTCCATACGTTTAAACACTCTTATGAATGGGAGAGCTTTGCGTTTCTTTTATATCTCTTTTTGTATACTGTTTTTGGGCATGTGAGCCACTCATATTCAATGTGTCGTCTTGAATAAGTAAATTCGTCTCTCACTGCACAGCAATGCACACGCTGTAATTCTTGGAGAGTGACCATCATGAAGGTATCAATCTACGAGGAACATGTGAAACATCCTTAGTACGCGCGCCTAATGCTGTGAGGGTGTTCCGTGCGAAGATGTATGGAACACATCTAATGTACAAATTCATGTTTTTCTATAAAGCCACTCCAGCATCTCTCTTCACATAGTTGATGAGCATTTATCGGTTCTCTGGTATCTTTCGCAGGAAGATCCTTTCTGTTCTCCGCACTATTTGATTAACTCTCCAACTCTTCAAGCGCAACATGTCGACTCATCAGTCGCACATGCTCTAGTTGCGCCATGGTCTATGCTTTCTGAACCATCCACATGCATCTCTAAACTATTGGCTGCTAACACTTGTATTGTGCAAAGCAGTAGAGGTCATTTTGGCCTTGGATTCTGGCAAATGGCTTCGCTAACATGATAGTAAAGTGTGTCTGTTTCTTCAATCTTTTCCTTTCTATTAACAAGTGAAATAACTAGCTAGTTTTAGCAGCTGTATCATCACATGGAGAGTTAACCAGCATAAAATTTAATAGTTTATATACCATTCTTTTATATGATTGATTACATCGCATTTTGAAGGGCTTGATACTATAAGTGACTCACTTATCGAACGATATAGCGAGGTGCGAGGTACTGTAGAAAATACAGACTCTATGTAAGTATTCTGAGTTAGTGAAACAGTATTTTGTTCTGATTATATTAATTTTCTGAAATGCATTTTGCATAAAATTACTATATTCATTGGAGTCTTATTGTTTTATGAATATAATAAAATTATAATAGGACTGGTGCTTGGTCTGAGCAACTACTAACTATTAAGCAGCTCTTAAAGCTCTGCAAATGTATTCCAAATTATATTGCAAATGAATACCCCTGTTACCTCATCCTCTCCTTTGTATAACTCGATGTTTGTTGTTCACGCAGAGATTTATATAGCGATGCAGCTTGCTGTGAGTGTGTTGTCAGACTAGAGGAATCATAATGAACCTCTCTGATATCTGGCTAAAACAAGAATTTTATACTATTGTTGGATAGTATAATATTACAAGGCCTTTTTCACGTATATCACTGCTTGACTATCAAGATCCCTCTCACTCATCACTTTTTCTTCAGGTTAACATTGGAATCAATGGAAAAATGAAGTAGATTTCAGAGTAGGACAGGAATTCGACAAAATGAGCACTATCAAGTAGTATTCATCACATCATATAGTCTAATTGTGGCCAACAGACACTCAGTTTCATGCATATCAGAACTTGTCTGAGAAGTCATATGTTCGAAAGCATAAGGGGGAGACAGGCTTCATTTATTTCTCCATCCTTCTCAAGCATGTACCACTTTATTCCAACGAAGTCTGAACACCTGCGTTAACACGAAAGTTGACAGCGAACATTTTAGTCTCATAATTCATAAATGAATAATATCGCTATCCGCAATAAAATTCATGCGGAATGCGGGTAGAGAAAAAGTTATGCAGAATGCGGATATCCGATACACCTCGTCTTTACGGTATTTTTACCGTATAGCATTTGGAGATTAGATTCATTGGAAGTTGTTTATTTTTTTATTCTCAAAAGGCAAGCGAAAAAAAATAGTTTTTGAAACAAAAAAAAAAATGTTTTTTTTTGGATTTTGTAAGAAATTAAAATTGAGTCCAGAGGTAAAATTTTGATTTGACGGTCTTGAATAAAAGTCGAAACTTTTGTTTAGTTGGAGTCAGAGTCGGAGTGCGAAATTTTTTGTTTAAAGTGAGTCGGAGTCGAAAATCCAAATTTGAATTTAAGTGAGTCGGAGTCGAAAAAATTTTATTTTACGACTCCGAGAGTAGTACGATCAGAACTTTTATTGCTCCCACAGGTTACAGGGTTCTTCAATATTCCCTGGGCAGAAGTCTCGTCAGGTTAAGCCATTGTACCTCAACAAGATTACATAACTCATTGCCAGGGTGGAATTGACTCCCATCCTGACTGCAATATATATATTATATATATATATATACTATATATATTATATACTCTATATATATATATTATATTATTTTATAAAGTAGGTATAAAATATATAGTAAAATATATTTTATAATAAGTATATATATATATATATATATATAATATATATAATAATATAGTATATAATATATAATATATTATACTATATTATATATATATATTAATTAGTTATTGTGTTGTCTCCTCCTTCACATCCTCCCTCTGGCATCAGCCACTTCAAATAGAAGAGGTAGTCGCACTAATTGCAGAAATAATTTAGGCATTCCATTAACTGCAATACCTCAATTTTTTTCCAGTTGCCATATAAATGGGATATTTCCACAAGTTTTATTAGTAGTTCTACGATTGTGGATATACTGATTATATATTATATATATAATATATTAATACTATATATATAATACTATTAATATATATATATATATAGTAATATATATACTTATATATATATAATATATATATTTATATATATATATATTAATATAAGTAAATATATATATATATAATTATATATTAATATTATATATATATTATAGTATATATATATATATTATATATATATAATATATAATATAAAAGTAAATCTAATAAAAGTAGTTAACCACAGGGTTGGTGAACTTTTTTTTTATTTTTTTAAGCAAAAAGGAATCAATTTTGATTTTTTCAGATTTGTGACGTCTCGTGAAATTCAAATTGTAAGCAAACTTTTTTTTAAGTTCGATATAGTATTAATTTTTTGAAGTGATTTATTTAATCTATGTAAATCAAAATCATAAAATGGGGGGCTATAGTCCTATGACACAAT
>JABUQX010069257.1:0-52500 GCA_015478945.1 Trachelipus rathkii
ATAAAGGAGCATATGATAGGATGAATATACGGGAAGATCAGAAAGTCTGGAAAGGGAATATTAAGGGGATTAGTAATATGGTACTCGAGAATTTAAGGGAGAGTTTTAGTAATTGGAGGTATAAGTATGGAAAAGGTGAGTTCTATGTTATTGTGATAGTAAGAATGAGAAGTATGATTTTGTTAGGGTATAAGTTTTTAAGTATGAATGGAATGGTTATCCATCCTCGAAGGATGATAGAGAAAAGGTGAATAAGGATGGGAAATGTCAGATGTATGTGAATAAGGTAGGGGATGTAAAGGTGAAATTGGTAATAGGTGTGGAAGTGTTTGCTATGGAAGATATGTCTTTGAAAGCTGATGGTGTGGTAAGTGTAAAGGTAGGTTGGAATGGGAATGTAGGTGTAGATGTCGACCAAAATAGCATGTTTCTGGTGGATGGTTATGATGCGAAGTATAGAGTGAAAAGGGTTGCACATGTATTTGATGGTATATTAGATATGGAAAATCCTAGAGTATGTATGCAAAAGGTGCCTGATGAAAAAGAAGAGAGTGAGAGGAATAGGGTTGGTGATGTGGTTGGTAGTTTTGTGTTCTGTTTTGATTATAGGGACTCGAGAGAGAGAGAATGTGATGTTTTTGCTGGTGATATTGAGGGAGTTGGGGTGATGATGAGCATGGTTAAAATACAGTTGCTGAGGTTTTGAATGAAGTAGGGACAAAAGATTGTACGGAATGTTGTGGGAAAAGAGAAAGTGCTAGAAAAGCGGAAGGATTTGGGAAATCAAATACCAATTTACATTATAATTTTGACTTCTTAAAAGGTATAATAACCTCTAACATTCTCAACCACTCTCAACAAAAATTTCCACAAAAATTCTACAATGCTCTTTCATCACTCTCCAACAATAACAAAATAACAATAACAAAAGACTGATGGAAGATTATGAGATTATGTATCGATTATCGTAAGGTGAATGAAAAGACGGTGAAAGATCGGTTTCCGATGTGTGTAGTCTCAGAATGTGTGTATAGTATGCATGGGATGAAAGTTTTTACGAAAATGGATATGTGCGTGGGTATTATAGATGCCAGTGGAAGAGAATAGTAGGTGTGTGACGTTTTTCGACTGCTAAGCGGCATTATCGTTTAGGAATTTGAGCTTGGGTTGGCCATGCTCCCAGAAGTTTTCAGAGGGGATGAATGTGGTTATGAATGATTTCCCCAGTAAGGATGTGATGGTGTTTATAGATGATATATTGTTAATGAAGAAATTTCTCTGAGCATTTGAAGTTAGTGAATGATGTGTATAAAAGAAGTTGGAAGGTTAAGTATAAAAATGAAAGTTGAGAATGTGAATGGTTTGCGGATGGTTGAATTTTTAGGACCGAAGGTTTAGTCGGACTGGGTTAGAAGAAAGCGGAAAAGTTTTTGTTTGAAAAGTTAGGAATTTTCGCACAAGGAATGTTCTGAGAGTTGAGGGGAAATTTTTAGGTTTGGGTAGAGTTTGAAGGAAGTTTTATGAAAGATTGTTTGGTGTGATGAACCTTTGACTGAATGGACTGGTAAAAAGAAGAGTAAGATTGTGAATGGAACGAGAATGAATGCGCATTTGAGAAGTATTTGAAGGCTGAAGTTGCGAAAGATGTAGAATTAGCATATCCTGATTACAGTGATGATGCTAAGCCACTGGAAGTGTATACGGATGCAAGTGGGTATTGTATGGGGGGTTGTTTGATGCAAGAGCAGGTGATTGATGGGATTGAAAGAAAAAGAGTGATTGCGTATGTTTCAAAAGCGTTTAGTATGACGGAGCGAAAGTATTCCACGGTTGAAAGAGAGTTGGCTGCTTTGAGGTTCTGTTTGAAATCGTTGCGTCCGTTTTTGTATGGTATTAAAGTGCATGTGTATACGGATCACAAGCCCTTAGTGTTTGCAAGAGATGAGACGTTTGATAGTAGGCTTGCGAGAATTTTGGAAGATTTGAGTGATTTTGATTATGTGGTTGAATATATCCCGGGTGAAAGGATGAAATTGCAGACTTGATGTCTAGAATGCCAGGGAGTGAGAGACTGAGTGAAACGTATGTAGATCGATCCTGAGATATTTGCCTAAGGGAATTATGCAAAGGAAGAAAGTCGCAGGTGAGAGGTGATTCTATGATTCGACGAGATGAGTGTTGTTGGTTTACAGGATTAGCAAGGATGGGTTTGTTTTTGGAGAGTGCTGAGAGTATAGAAGAATTGCGGAGGGAGGTTATGACTGAGGTGTGCAAGAAACCTGATCAGATAGGAGTTAAGAAGGTGCGACAGTATGTAAGAGAGTTAAAGACTATGTGTAATGAAGGTGTGATTCCGTTCAAGAGGTGTTGGTTGTTGTGGTAAATTGTTTAAAGTAGTTGTGTTGTTGATTATGTCGAAAATTGGTTTAAATTAATAACGGAGTGAGGGGATTGATAGAAATAGATCGTAGGTAGCAGGCATGCATTTCGATGATTTGAGTGGGGTGACATTATAATTGGCGTGATAGAAAAAGAGCTTTATGATAGGAGTCATAAAGTTTTAGAAAGGGAGTAGAAGATATGTGATAAAATGGTGGATGACGAGGCTAGATGAAAATTAGTACTTGTCCATAAGGGAATCTGAAGAGGTACTAGTAATAATGTGAAAATCGGGGATGGAGTGGTAGAATTGGCAAGTGAAAGATGCAAAGTAGAAAATAGGTAAGAGTATATTGTAGGGGTTCGATTGAACTAAGGGTTCAGATTTTTTGGATGAAATGAAGTCAGTACAAGAGTACGAAGAGTATAGAGCAAAAAATGAAGTGGCAGATACATAAGGAGGATACAAGTGTAAAGATAAAAAGGGGAATCGCGGGCAGGAGAAATTGTAGTTGGGAAGAAAGGTTTAGTATTAAAAGTAAAGAAGATCCGGTTACCGTAGATGAGTAGATATGGACATGGTTTTTTTGTGCTTGATGAAGAATAATGCGTTATTTGTTTTTTGTTTGGGATAAGAATTTTAGAAATGAACTGGGTTGTCAGTAAAGACTACGGAAATCGAAGATTGCCTGAAGGAATAGGAAATAGTTAGATATGCATAAGGGGGATGTATGATGGACAATTTCGTTAGGAAGGTAACGCACCACTAAGATTGGTATGGTGATTCGAGAACTAATGTATTGAGTATAGGAGATATTCGAAGCTTGGATGAACGTAAGGATGTCCCATGGTCTGTGAGTCTGAGAAATGTATTTTGGTCGAATAGGATTGTGTAATGAGACAAGTTGAATAGACGATTTTAAGGTGTTTTGCGAAAAAGTTTGTTGTGTGTGAGAATGTGGTGTATTATATTAGGAAAGTAGCGAGAAGATTTGTAATGTTACATGTTTTTCTGTGGTTGGGGCAGTAGGGATGGCTTTAGGTGATTCATGTAGATATGGACAAAGGGAAAATTTAAATTATGGAATGTATGAAGAGAGTGTGTTTAACCTTGATTGGGAAAGATAGTGAAGATGTGGCGACTTACTTGTGAAGAGTGTCAGAAAGGAAGTATCAGAGAATGTATGTAAAACCTCCTGTGTTTGAGAATGGATGTGAGGGAACCTTTTGAGTTAGTGGTGATTGACTGTGTTCTTTGCCAGTGACTGCATGTGGGTATATAGGATGGTAGTGATGGTAGATCAATAAGAGTAAGTTTGCGTATGCTGTGCTGTGAAGAATAAAGACTAGTGCGCAAATGTAGCTAGGTGTGAGAGAGGTTTTTGTTGCAATGTTGTATGTAAACCATACCCAACAAGCGTATGTTGAGTGATATAGGACCAGAGTTTGTGGGACAAGGACGTTTATGAGCAGATGTTTAGAGTGAATTAGGGGATTGAACATGTGCGGCACTCCGTATATGCCTAGTTAACGAATGGTTCTGGCCTGAAAGAACTGTACGAACATTGAGTGGCAATGTTACGAAATGACATGAGATAGAGCGAAGAGATGAATGGATTAATTGTAGGAAAGTGTTGTGGATATAATATGAATAGATGGCATACACAGAGAGCTACACCTGGTAATGATTCATGTATGTATGTGATGATTTTGAGAAGTTTTGTTAACCTAGGATTGGATTGAAACTAAAAGTGTACCGAGGAATAGCTTTGGAGTAAAAGGGAAGTCGAATATTGCAAGTTTATGAAGTAGGAGGATAGGTTTCTGAAAAAAGAGGTGATTGAGAAGGCCGTTGAAATGTAAGTAAAGATGAGGGAAAAGTATTGAGGGGCCTTATAATTTGAAAAGAATGATCGTCGACAATGAGAAGTTAGTTAAATAGTGATTGAGAGGAAGGCAAAGATGTAACATGAGAAGTTGAGTTTACGACAGGCATCAGATGCGTTAGAGGAATACAAGATGAGGGAGAATAGATATTATAGAAGGTCACACAGTGTAAAGTTTATGGATGAAATGAAGACTGCTCTAATCTGTGTTCATACTTCATAATAATGAATGATTTGGGTGGTCAAGGTAAGAGTTGGTTTAATAGAAAAACGTAGGAAGAAGAAACGTAAGAAAGAAAATAAAGTTGGTGTTGACAGACTAAAAGGATTGTTTGATGAGGATGATGAGAGTGAGAATTATTTTTCAGGGTTTTGGTGGGATAATGGAAATGGTGTGCAGAGTTTGAATCAGACTTATACGTTATGTAAGTTTCCGTTGGATGGTGAAAGTGGTGTTAGCAGGATTAGAGATGTTGGGATAGGATGTGAATATGAGGTGGCAGATGCAGTAAATTTTGCGTGGAATTGGATGAAGTAGTGAATGAAATAAAGGCGAATGCACGAGTAAGAGAGATTAATAAAGGAAAATTGCGAATTGTCTGAGAAAGTTTACTTAGATTTGAAACGTGTAATGAAATATAGAAGTTGAAGATAAGATTGTTTGATGGAATGAGAATAAGGTAATGGTCCGAGTAGAGGTAAACAAGAAGACTTGTATAGGGTAGAGCAGAGTGAGTAGCAGAGTAATGATGTGGGAATTTTATAATTAGGATTGTAGATAGTGTTTAGCATATGGCGATGTGAGATGGAAGTTGATGGGTCGTTAATAATAGGTGTATTGTAGGTAATTAAGATAACTTTATGGTTGGAGAGGGATGTGGTAGTTTATGGATGTGTAAGGTTTGAGGTATTTTATATATTTTTTTAAGTTCTTGTTTCTTTTTACCCTTCTTTTTATTTATTTTTAGAGCGTCGAATTACTAGAACGTCCACCAACACGGAATTACATGGGATTTCAGTGAAAGTTTTATTTGATTGTGAATTAATTTAATTCGATTTCATTAATTTATTACATAGTATTATTATATTATTTATTCATTATATTATTATTATTATTATTATTATATATATGAGATATGTATTATTTATTATTATAAAATTTCATAATATTTATAAAGTCTAGTATAAAGTATTATAACTTTAGAAAAAAAAAAAAAAAGGGGACAATAGACTTTTCGTACATTTGAATCTTATTCCCCAAGTGTGAAAAATAGAAGACTGTTTGACTTTTTTCTACGACTTACGTGTGACAGGTAATTATAACATTATTTACTATTATTATTATTATTATTATCATTATTTATTATTTATTTCTATATTATAAATTTTTATTATTATTTATTATTATTTTTTATGATTGATTGATGGGTTAATGTTTTTTTAGTTTGCGTCTGGATTCTCTTGGTGACGTTTCAGTTCTGAGGTTACTTGGGTTCAGCAGCCAGAGGTTCGATTCAACCAGCGACTGTCTTTCATTGTTGCTAAATATATTTTAAGAAAGGAAGAATGATTTAGTTTTGGAATGAATGAATGATATATATATAAAAATTTTTCTATTTTAGTTTGAATTCAGCCGATTAAGCATGAGAACGTAAGACAGTTAAGGGTACGATTGAATCAGAAGGGTGTCTAGACGAAAAAAACTGGTAAACTAACCCAGATCCAGTAAGCACAACTGCAAGTGGCTAAGGGGGTTATATTTTTAAATTATATTAATATATTTTTTTTCCATTTACTTATTTATATTTTAATTCATTTATATTATTAGTTATTAAGGCATTAATTTTTGTTCTTTAATTTATGAAATTATTTACATATAATTCATTTTTATATAGTCATTAATTTAATTCATATTAATTATTATTAATTATTTTATTCATTATTAATTATATTGGTTGTCCTTATTATATAATAACATATATATTATTATTTCATTTTTATTAATTAATTATTATCTATAATCTATTTTATTAATTATTATATTTATATCTTTTTATTATTATTCCATTATTATTATTTTGACATTATAATAATTATCTATTCTAATTAATATCATTATTATTTATTATCACTACTAATTGTAATAATATATTGTAAAATCTATCTATTATTATTATTATTATTATTTATATTATTATCTAATTATATATTAATTATCCTAATCTATACTATTCACTCTACTTTTATTTTGTTTGATTGATACTGAAATGCGATGTTTATTTTTATCTATTTCGCAGTTTTTTTTGGAGCTTGTTTAATACGAATATCTGGATAATAAACAAGCGGGAAAGAAAAATAATTATGAATATCATTCTTTTTATGTATAAGGCCCAGAAAGAAAGCTTAAGTAGGATAGAGCGCATTAGAATTACTGGTAAAGGAGTAAAATAGGAAGTAAAGATAGAAAGGAATCTAAGGAGGATTTGAGGAGTGTAAGAATTGGTGTAGAGAGGAGAATTATAAAGGAGTTATCGTTTATGAAAACTGTGTGAGGATTAAATTGTAAGAGGGAATCTTGATTTGACTTAAGGAGGATATAGTGGGGTGGGAGAGAGTTAGAGAGTAACTGTGAGGAAACTTGTTGGAAAGCGAAATAGAAAATAAAGGACTAATAAAGATAGTTTGGAGATAAGAAGATACCTTTGGGAGAACTACGAAGTCAAGTTTTTTTTTTTTAAGTATTCTTTATTTGCAAAAATATTTTCTATTTTATAAATTATAGATTTAGATTTAATGGTTTTTGTTATATCGATGAATTGGTTCGCGCGGGTGTTCATTGATTACCAATAATATTGGATTAAAGGTGCAGGGATTGCGATTTTGGTACGGGGTTGCGGTTAGTCATTTTACGATTGTACAGTCGGTGGTGGTATATTTTCGAATCGGTTACGGTATCGGGTTACGGGTGCTTACACTAGCGGTTCACTTTACGTATTGATATTTTTATAAATATTTTGTGTTTGTGTGTTTTGAGTTTTGATTTCTTTTTCGGAGTTTTCTTGTGTTTCTTTCATTTTGTTGTTTTGTTGTGAGTTGCTTTTCTTTCCAGGACCACGACTAATTGAGATTTGTTTGTGGCCTCAAACCACACAATATTCTCCTCAAGAAATCAATCAGCTTGTCTTCCTACAATTCTCCATTCTCCCCCACAAAACCACCTGTTATACCCATCCTTTTTTTGATACCTATCCCCTTTTTGATCTCCCATCACAATAATCTGAAACTCCTACTCACCCATCCAGAACATCATTCAATTAATATATATAATATATATATATATATAATTGTATTTAAATATATGTATATTATATATATATATATATATATATATATATATATATATATATATATATATATATATATAATTAATATTATAAATAAAAAAATATATATATATATATATATATAATATGGCTAATAATAAAACACGCTATTTCTTGTACTTACATGTAATTTTGTCTTCAAGGTCGTTTTATAGTTATATTTTTCTTAGTATATTTTATTACTGGTTTTGTAGTTAACGAAATCATTTTTTTAACTGTTTACTCTTTGTGTGTTTTTATGTGCAATAATACAAGTAAGTTGATTAGCGTGCGCTTGGCGCAATGAATGAAGCGGTAATGATTTATTTCATAAGGAATGAAACAAAATGTGATAATAATGCGCATTCGATCAGATTGGGCTCGCTATTGCAAGTGGTGAATTTGGAGGATGAATTTCCAACTTTACTTGGATTCACATCTGAACAACTCAGTCACTTCTACAGTACATAATTTTAATAGTTTTACATAACTTCACACCGAGGACTGTCCTCACTCACAACCATAACCTTACTCTTACCTACGTTTACTTTCAAAACAAATCCTTTCAACCTGCCCCCCTAAGAATTATCTGAACTATTTCCGGCTATGCGCCTCACAAAACCAAATATCTGCATATAATAGGTAGGGCAAACTCCACTCATCCATTCTCCAATATTTTAACACCTTCCCTGACTCCCCTATAATTCTTCATAACCCAATATACAAATTGAATACCAGGAGACATAACACATCTTGCCTCACCCGCTATTAATATTAAACATCACTTTCGACTCCAGGTAATTCTTAACACGCTTAAAAGCAGGTCATACAAATTTTTGATTCCATTAAGAAGTCTTACACACAATATTTATAATACACATGTATGAGCTTTCTATTAATCCTATATCCACCTGTTGAATCATATAAAACTAAATAAATTTATTTCTCCTTCTCCTCATTTTGTCAATCATTTGTTTCATGTGAAGATCAGTTCCGCCCCTCTGCAACTCGCGAAGCCTCGTTCTTCACCAGATTGTCCCTCAGTAACTCGTCGCACTATTAATGCGGGTAATAACTGCATAATATCTTCCCTACAACACCAATAATTAATTCTCCTATATTCGCTACGTTACCTTATCCCTCCCTTATGTAGGGTACTATTACTGGTCTCTCCTCCAATCCTCGGAATATACTCATAAACGCTTTGTTGCACAACTTCCATCTTTTGTCAATTTCGCCTCCGTTTATGATCATTTCACCAGTGATTTCATCTATACCTGCAGATTTCACATTTTCAATTCTCACTCTAACACATTACCTCCTTCCTTACTAATGACCTCAACCCAAAATACCTATTCCTTGTTCCATCAACAAACCCACACCATTCACTATCACTCTTCATTACTGCAATGTTATGACAGAATTTTTGCAGATGTTCACTACACAGTATCTCACAACATTTAACACAGTTAACGAAAGCACCATCAAAAATTTATTACTTAAAGCAGATTCCCTTATTTCTACTCTAACTTTTCCGTGCTTTCCTTTCAAAAGAGCTTCTATTGCCTTGCAAGTCCATCCATGCTCCTTACATAAACTGGTTCATTTTACCTATATTGTTTCGACTCCTTTAGCATCTGATTTAAGGGTATTGCTTTTTTCCTCCGTGTTAATTATTCCAACTCTTTTCTTTTGAGACATCAAT
The DNA here is from genome assembly GCA_015478945.1 of Trachelipus rathkii. Classification (NCBI taxonomy): domain Eukaryota; kingdom Metazoa; phylum Arthropoda; class Malacostraca; order Isopoda; family Trachelipodidae; genus Trachelipus; species Trachelipus rathkii. The sequence goes on from JABUQX010069257.1 coordinate 9,333, forward strand.
TTGTTTTTAGTAATTTAACCACCTTCTTTTTTATTTTAACTCTTGCATTCACATTTTTCTACATTCATGTTAACATTTTATTGCTATTTCGCACATCTAGCATACTTTTTTGACTACTAACAGTATACTTCATTCTGCTTCCAGCTTTGTTCGTTTTCAACTTTGTTACATTCAACTATTTATTTTGCGAGATTTAAATACTTATCTTTTCATTGTTCACTAAACTCCTCTACTCTTAAATATACGCCATTCCTTTTCTTTCATTCTCTCCATCAAGCCAACTACTTAATTTTACATTTAACAACATAATGATCCGATAATCATTCCTCAAATCCGCTCACTGATTTAACATCCACAGAACATACTTCAAATCTCTTCTTCCCAACACAAAATCATTCATACTTTCACTTCGATACTATCTCTAACCTACATCAACTCTAGTATACTTATGAATACTCTTGTGTTTTTGAAGAAAGTATTATTGCATACCATTTCCCCCTCACGAAAATATCACGTTCATACATTCTCATTTTTCCAGACACCAAAGCAGCTGTTATACCATCCCCTTTTTGATCCTATTCAACATTTAGGTCACCAACACAATAAATCTGAAGTCTAATACTCCTTGGACAGGTTGGACCGCAAAAAGCAACCCAAAAGACACACCAAAACCGAGAGCAAAACACCAAAACACCAACTTCTTGGTTTTATGTTCTCTAACTTCTAATGTTTGGAATTTTTTAAATAAATGTATGGAATACTATAGTAACCATGGGTTTCCTAGCCAGTGTATTGATGATATAAAAAAATTTATTTTATAATCTATGCATTAAAAAATCTGAAAATTTTGTACACTTTTCAACTTAAGGTAAATATATATAATTAAGATGTACCAATCATCCCCCATAAAAAAAAAAAAAAAAAAAAAAAAAAAAAAAAAAAAACAAAGTCACAATTTCTTTAATTTTTTTTATTATATTTTTTCAGATAAAAATTTTTTTATGATTTTTCCATAATTTAATTTAATTTTAAACAAAGTAAATAATAACTTGAATGTAATGTTTGTTTCAGATAATAAATGTAATGTAAAATTTTAAAGGAGTGATCTGAATCAGTATAATTTTTTTTATCTCAATTGACTGTAAATTGTTATAAGCATTTCAGCCTTTTCTCTTCCCAATCTATTTCTCATTTTGCTCCAAATGATCACAAACCTTGAAAAGAATCTTTCTATTGATCCTGAACTTGCTGGACAGGAATGTAGCCGACCTGGCAAAATTAACAGGCAATTTTTATGATTTTCTCTCTTTAAATTCTACTAATTTCCACCAATTCCTTAATTGTCGTCACACTAACTATATTGTTATTGAATAAATGGGAATTTTTAAATATCCTGTATATTGTTTTAAAAGATTGTATTTAAATTAAAATATTAATAATAATAAGGATATTGAAGTAAAAGAATAAATTTGTCTAAATAGGGAAAGGCTTGAAGATTTTTTTGAAAACGGATTTATATTATATATAATATATATATAATATATATATATATATTTATATAATATATAATATTATATATGTATATATTATATATATATATATATATGTTATATATATATATATATATATATTGATATATATAATATATATTTTATATATATATATATATATATTATATATATATATATATATATATATATATTATATATAATATATATATATATATATATATGATAATATATAGTAAGTGTATAGTAGTATATATATATAGATATATTATGTCCCAATATAATATAATTATGTATATATATTATATTATAATAATATATATATATAATAAACTGGCATTAGTAATAATTTATAAAAATAATCAGAAATACATTTTTATAAGCTGTAGTTAAAATTTGCAGTTTCTCTCATATAAACTAGTTTTTAAATTTGAAACTTGTTTCTTACACTTACGTTGACATTAGCAGGATTGATTTGTCTCCATCAAAAAAGTTTTTCAAAAATACTATCGAGCAAATAATCCCAAAAACAAAAAAAAATAAAAACCCAAAACAAAAAATTTCGGTTTTTATGAAAAACCGGAGGTTTTTGCCAACCCTGTCACTCCAGTCCCTAAAACAATCATTCAGATATTCCCAGAAAATAGCACTCTCTTTATCAAATTACCCTCTGACAGACCATATATCACAACCACACATACTTGATTTTTGTTCAAAATTAAATTTAACATTAGAATTCTAGTATCACAAACAAAATTACCATAGCTCTGTATTACATGTCACTCATCCAGAATTGCAACTCCTTCTTCCCCTCTCATTACTCTTTACGCAACACTCATTTTTCATTTTCACTTATTTTATAACAAAGAAAACACATTGCACATGAAAATATAATAAACATTTAAATAATTTGAAGTGAGCATTAAGTAAATTGATCACAAAAAAGAGAAATGTCAGGAATATTAAAGACAGACAGAAGTTTAATAGGAATTGTATATAAATTCAAAATACACATATTTAATATTTACTAATGAATTTGTGTTGTTTCAGACCGTATCCTTGAAGAATTACAAAGAATGTAGTGGGGGGGGGGGAGAAAAACGATTTTACATAGTAGGGTTACATAAAAAAATTTCATACCTTGGTAAACACTTTATGAAATTGTAAACCTGATCCACAAGGAAAGAAAATTAGAATGGGAGCTATAAAGGTAGAACTGAATATATCATCAGTCCGCTGTGGCAATTTTTTCCAATTTGATTAACAGAAAGGATGTTATGAATTTGCATGTTGCCTGTCAATGTCATATTGAGAAAAAAAAAACTGACTTGACAAAATATAGAAAATTATGGATATAGCCTATCCATGGAATAACAAAATTAAAATGAAAATTTGGATAAATTACAAGTTTAAACAATGAAATTGAGACAAAGCAACAGAATTGATCTGAGCATACAAACTGCTAAAAAGAATACTAACAGATGACAAATTAGATATATAATTTATCTAAAATAAGTCTGAAATGTTATGGAGACCAAAATAAATATTAAAACATTAAAATTGCAAACATAATTGTAGGAACACTGAAAAGTGCATTGGAATCCGAAATTAAAAACATTACTAACACCAATCAGTCACAAAAGCAATATTAGTATTTATTATTTAAGAGAAGCAGTGCACAAGAGACTTTATCATAATATTCCTATGAAAACAACTAACTATATAAATATAGTATATAATATATAATATATATATATATATTATTATTATATATATATATATATTAGTATATATTATAGTATATATATAGGTATAATATATATATATAATAAATACTAATACTATTATATACTATATACAATACGTACCTACCCTATTTGTGTTTGTGCACTGCTTGCAACATAATAGTACAGAAGTGGACATTTTTATTCGTAATTGATTTTTTAATTTTCATTGTTTTACACAACTCCAGGATTATCATCTGCTTAATTATTTGCAAGAGAATGGTCTACTGATAACTGCTCACCATAACATTTCAGACTTATTTTAGCTCGATCTACTCTCGAATTTGACTAACTATGAATATTTCTTTTAGCAGTTTGAGGAACAGATCAGTTGCCGGTGAATGTTTCAATAGCCTGGATTAAGTTTGTAAAATTATACAAGTATTGATGGTTATGGTAGACTGGAAGAGGGCTGAAAGTAATGGAAGATTGGAAGAGGAATGAGAGTTATGGTAGACAGGAAGAGGATTGAAATTAATGAACGAATGGAAGAAGAATAAGATTTATAGTAGACTAGAAGAGGGTTGAAAATAATGGAAGAGTGGAAGATGAATGAGAGTTATGGTAGACTGGAAAAGGATTGAAATTAATGGAAGACTTTTAGAGGAAGGAGAGTTATGGTAAACTGCAATAGGGTTGAAAGTAATGGAAGACTGAAAGAAGAATCAGAGTTATGGTAGACTGAAAAAGGAGTGAAAAGGGATAATAATGGAAAACTGGAAGACTAAGGAGACTTATAGAGTCCGTTAGAAATAATTGTGTTAAAGTTTGTGTCTTGATGTTCGTTAGTCATCAGTCTAGTAAAAGATGCCTGTGTCGCCATTATATTATATAGTAGTAGTTATATTTGATTATTTATCAATATTAACTATAAACATTATAAACACTAATATAAGTATATGATATATATATATATTATGTATATATATAAAAGTATATATATGTATTTATTATAGTAATATATATATAATGGCAATCTTACTCAGTTCTAATTGAGGTGTTATTGTGATTAACTTGTTGTTAGATTGCAAATAGGCCGACACGAAAGTCTTTCAATTTAAAACATTTTTGCAGTTTGCAGTGTTTTAATAGTAGCTTCACTGATGCTGGATACCCAATGAAAAAAAAATATTAATACTATAACTATATTATAAATCATATATAATATATATTTTATATATTAATATTAACTATATATATTATATATACTAATAATATATAATGATATATAGTAGATGGGGTGACTGACAGTGTTTTGTCTTTATAAGATTGTTAAATCTCTTAAGTCAAATTAAAAATATATTTAATTATTACTCACCTAAATTTTTAAGATTCTACATTTACTAGAAATTTTTTAATACGGAAAAAAAATGGGTGGTCAAAGTCACACCCATACACCTCATTAAAGTCACCTCAGATTGGTTAATTTATTTTTTATTTTTTAAGTTTTTCTAATAATTAATTTTGAATTACATTAATTTATTTTTTAACACATTTATATATAAGGAATAATAGAAAATATAGAAAATGTAATAAACTTCCTCTTTCCCTCCTCTTGTATCTTCTGACGGCATAACTACCGTTTTATCTGCTGCTAACACTAAGCTATTTGCTCATACCATTGCCTCAAATTCCACCTTAGACAATTCTGTTGCTATTCCTCCTCTTCATTGCCCTATAATTCGTCTATGCCAAACATTGTAATTTCTTCTAAAGACATCATTCTTGCTTTCTCTCTGATCTTAACATTGAGAAAGTGTACATTTAATGGAATTCCTCCTGCAGTTATCCAAACTTGTGTTTCTGAGCTCGCACCATTTTGGTATCACTCTTTCTCACTGTGGTCTAATGATTTCCTTTCCAGTCGATCTATAGCAACAGTTGTAGACATCACTCTTCATCCTTAAAAACTAATAGTGGTGTTCTCCAGGGTTCTGTCATATCCCAACTTTTTCTAACTTCATTAATAACCTTTGTTACTTCATTTCCTATCTATGCAGATCACTCCACCTTTCATTACTTCTTTGATTTTGAAATACACCCCACCCAACAGCAATTAACCCATCTAGGGAGGTGACTTTGGGGGCAATTAACCTCTAATCTACCTCAAATTTCTAATTGGGGCAGAGAAAATATGATTGTTTTCAATGGCTCAAAAACTAGTTTCCTCATCTTTCTACTCGACAATCTTCTATACAACTAAAGCATCTTTGTTGAAACAGAACTCAAACCTTCATCTGTCTTTAATATTCTTGTTTCTTTTACTTGGAAGTATCACTTTCTAAATATGCTTCTAAGTTGTTGGGTGTTCTGAAGATCCTTAAGAATAGGGAGTGTTGTTTGCCCCCTGTATGAAGTATGCCTCACACATTCTGAGAATGTTCTCTTCATCCTCTGAAATAATGTTCAGCCCTCCTTCCATCTTTATCCTGAATGTAATTCATTAAAATGCCCCTACTGACACCAAACATTTTTGCTGCTTTGGTAATAAGACATTCTTCTCACATCCTGCAATGTGTTATCTGCATAGTCCATGTATCTCCTATTTCCAGCCTTTTTTTTTTCTTGGCATTTTTATAACAGGAACTGTACGGTATATATGTAAATATGTTCTAATTTATTATTAAATTTTTATTTTTATTAAATATTTACTTCTGAAAATTAAAGAAAACAAAATTGAAAGTAAATACTGTACTTTATTACTATATATATATATATATAAATATAATTTATATATAATTATCATATATAATATATTATAATATATATATCTATATATAATTATATATATCATATATATATATAATATATGATAATATATATATATATATAATATATATATATAATAGTTACCTATAATAATTATATGTTATATGTTACATGTTACATGTTATGGATGGCGCAAGCCATCTATTTCTATTCAAGAACCTTAAATTATATATATATTACTATATATATGTATATATAATAATATATATATATGAATATATATATAATATTATAGTATATATATAATATTAAATAATATATATATATTATATATATAATACACTATAAGGGACAGTGGTGGTTGTATTGCCAACCCGTTACCATTGAATTTTCAATGCCATGAACGCAATGGATATGCTAAGCATGCTTTCCAGACCAGGTCGAGACCACCGTAAGCAACCTTGTATCTTTCAGGGAAATAGTATAAATTATCTGGGTACATGGAATGTCTGAGGAATAAATGGCGAAGAGAGAGGTAATGGATGTATTTTAGAAAGGTAAATTTGCTTTGTTTGCTGTGGCTGAAACAAAGATGAAACGTGGTGGTGAAGGTGAGTGGTGTGGGGTGAAATGTGTGTGTGCGTGCTGGAGTGGAGAAGAATGAGAGGGGGAGAGGTAACGATTCTGATGAGTGACTTATAGCACAAAGCTATGGTAGGTTTTGTTTGTGCAATTACTAAAATGCTAATAGTTAAATTTAAATTTGATGAGTGTGTGTGACTTTCTGGTATAATCTAAATGATGTTTTTAATGGGGTGAGTAGGGACTTCAAATTGATTGTGTTGGATAAGTGATTGAACAAAGGGGTGTTATAACAGGTGACTTTACAGTTGTGGAAGAAAATGAGAATGGTAGGAAGGTGATTGATTTTTGTCAGGAGAGAGAGGAGTGTGTGTAAGTAATACATTCTTCAAGCACAAGAGTATTCATAAGTAAAAGAGAGTTGGTGTAGGTAGAAATAGTATCAAAGGGAAAAGTATGATTGATTTTGTGTTGAAGATGATGATGTTAAAGTATGTGATGGACATTAAATCAGTGAGAGGGATGAGAATATCAGATCATTATGTTGTTTTATATAAGAATAAGTTAGTGGAGACATGGATGAATAGGAAAGAGATAAGGAAGTGGGGAGAATTATGAGTGAGAAGTTTAAGTGAACAAGGTTATAAGGAAAAGTATGTGAGAACACATGAAGATGATTGAACAAGATGAAAAGTTAAATGTGAACAAGATGAAACTGAACAAATCTGGATGCAAATGAAGAAAGCCTTTGTTAGTAGTGCAAAAGAAGTATGTGGAAATGCTAAAGTAAGAAGCAAGAATATCAACAGTGACTGGTGGAAGGAAGAGGTGATGCAAGCAGTTAAAGTAAAAAATATGCGTGATTGAATGTGCTAAAAGCCAATTATGAGGTTTCAAGAGAAAGGTACATGGAAATATATAAGGAGGAAAAAGTTGCATACATAAGAACGAAAAAAAAAAGAAGTAAATTAACAGTTTGGAAGGAGAATGAATGGATACTTACAAGGGAATAGGAAGCTCTTCTGGAAAGAAGTATGAAAGGCTAAGAAAGAGTTAAGGAGAACCTTCATAAAATAATGACTAGGGATGGTACTTTCGTGAAGTAGGAGAGTGTGGAAAGAACACCTAGAAAATCTGCATAACATTGGCAGTAATGAAGAGGTAATAGTGAATGTGTGTGTGTGCGTGTGTGTTTCATAGTGTAAGAAGAAAAAGATATTTTGGGGATGAGGTAATTAGTAGTGAAAATAGGTAGAGCGAGACAGTTGAAGAATGTTAAAATCAGCAGGTATAGATGGAATTACTGGTAATATGATCAAGAATGGAGGAGAGATTGTGATTGACTGGAAATAGAAGTTATGTAACAAAGCATTTGTGGAGGGTATAGTTCCAAAGAACTGGAGGAGAGCAGTAATAGTGCCCTTATATAAGAATAAGGAAGATGAGGGGGAACTATAGGGAAATTAGTTTATTGACTGTTGTAGGGAAGATATATGGTGGTACTTTGGTTGGAAGATAGCATCGAGTGACTGATTGGTGAAAAACAAGGTGCATTTATGAAGTGTAGAGGACGTGTAGGGAAGTCAAATTTTCACATTGGGGGAAACGGGAATGAAGAGAATAATAATGAGAATACTGATTTAGGTTTTATCGGACATGCAACACGGCAAAACAGAGGATAAATTGGAAATTTGTGGCATGGTGTTCAGTGATATTGATGTTGGTCGGAAGGCCTTCTGAATGGAATTCGAATGTATGCATGTCGTATAGAGGAAGCTTGTGCAGAGATAAATGGGGAGTGGAAGTGAATGAGGTTTCTTATTAATGAGTGAGTTGGGCAAGGGATGTGTTATGTCTCATTGCTATCGTAAATTTGTATACAGAGATGGGCCAATGAAAGATTAGAGTAGGGGTGGGGGTAAAGATGGAGGAAGTAAATATGAAGTGTAAGGGTGCCCCTTTTATTTGTATGCTGAATGATGTTGGTTTTTGGTAGTGAAATTTGAAGTTTAGAGTGAATTGGTAAGAGGGTGGTAGAGGGTATGTAATGAGGTAAGGGCTTGAAAGTAAATGTAAGATAAAAGAGAAAGATGACTGGTAGTGGGTGAAGATAATCTGCATGGAGAAATGCTGGATGGTGAGTAACTGGAAATGAGTATGATTTAAATTATTACAGAAATATGTTAGAATGAAAAGGGAAATGGATAATGCAAATGTGTAGGAGAAAGTAGTGAAATGGTAGGGAGGTGGCAGGTGCAATTAAATCCTTGGTGAATACAAAGGTACTAAACCTTGTTGTGTGTTAGGGTTTTTTGCATGGGGGTAATGTGTTACAAGGTGTTGAATGTATATAGTAGCTGAAACTGTGTGTAGAAAAAAAGAGGTATAGATCTAGCGGTGGCAATCTGTTCAGGATGATAATTCTTATTTGAAGTGTTACGTGTGAGAAAGAATAAAAAAAATTAAGGAAGAGTGCGGCTAGGGAGATGTATGGTGAGACCGCAAATGGAAAGATGGTATGATATTAGTTTGGTTAAGTCAGATTATGGTGATAATGTGCTGGAAACCAAAGAAAAATTGGATTGAGTCAGCAGATGAAAAACTCTCATTCGCATGACTCATAGTATATAAATTTTTCATTCGCTCGGAAATCGTTGCAGCGGGATACTAATTCGATGCAGGGCTAAGCGCACTTTCAACTAAAGAAAGTGCGACAACCCTGCTTGGTTCTCATACAGTTAAAAATTTCTGGCCCCTTGCCAAACACATCTCTAACAACTATTTGTAAATAATGCATTTCCTCCCTTAATCGCTCTCGACGGTTCTGTATGCTAAACTCTCTTGCTGAAAAGGGCCAATTCTGGCCTCCTTTTTTTCATCTAATTCTAACCTGGAGCAGATTCTGGCAATCCCCTCTCCTACTGCCTTCTCACTCGTCAGGTTTTCCCATGTCTTTAACCTGTGATTACACATGATCGGTTGCATGAGATCCTGAGATCTTAATGAACGCAGGAAGCTAGTGGCCCGTGATGGCATTCCTCCCCGTGTTTTTGAGGGAGTGTGCTTCTGAGCTGGCGCCTGTCCTCGTCCAACTCTACTCCTATGTCTTAAGACTAATACTTTTCCTCAGTGCTGGAAGCGCGAACATGTCCAACGATCCCGAAGAAAGGTAAGCCGCTCTGATCCTGTCAAACTATCGCCCTATAGCTCCTCACTTGTATTCTATTAAAAATCTTGAACTCTTCTTAACTCCTGCAATTTCCTGTGATGCATCTGGAGTTCATCATTCCCTTTTTCAGATCATCAGTATGGCTTTCGTCGCTCAAGGTCAACTGGGTGACATACTTTCCTATCTACTGATTTATGGTCTTCTGCCCTTAGGGACCAATGGGAGTCTTGCGTGGTGGCGCTTGACAATATCCAAAGCTTTTGACCGGGTGTGGCACGCGTCACTGCTCTATAAGCTCCTTCCTTTGGGTTTTACCTCCTTCTCTTTGCCTTACTCTTGTTCTAGTTTTCTAATCCAATTCGTCTATATCACAATCGTTTATGGAGCGACGCTCTTCCTCCTTTCCCTGTTATGTGTGGTGTTCCCGCAAAAGGTTTCTGGTTCTAATCTCCAACTTTATTGCCTACTGTTTCATCAACGAGTCTCCTCAGCTGTACTTCTCAACTCTGTTCACTCTATGCTCAGATGGACGTCAACCCTCCACTTTCTACTCACTTCAATCTGCTCCTCTTTTGCTTCTTAGAGTTGCCGATCTCGTCTTCAGTCTTCCCGATTCGTATCCTTGTCGATCTGGATGGGATTTCCCGGTGGGAGTCACCGCAACCTTTGTAAAAATTCAACTCTTTAAAAACTCAACTTTCTCTACAATCTCCTCTCAATGACACGCCTCCCAACTTTCCTATTTAATTCGACGGCTCTAACGTCTCTCCTGTGATAACAAAACATCTTGGGTCTTAACATAAACATAAATTGTTCTTGGAACCTCATATTTTCAATGTTGCTAAAGGTGCCTGCAAAGAAACTGGGAGTTTCTGTTCAGGTTGCGGGAATCTTTTTTCCTCTAAATAGCTACTTCAGTTATATAAGGGTCTTATCCGACCTTGTATGGTGTACTGGTTCTCACATTTGGGGGGGTCGCTCCACCCTTCTATTGGATAGGGTTGAGTCTAAAGCTAAGAGACAAATAAACTGGGTCCCCCACTTTTCAAACTCTCTTGACCCGCTATCTCTGCGACGTGACGTTGCGCCTAAGTCTCTTTTCTATAGGTACTACAACGGTAGATGCTCAAGGGGAGTTTGGCCGCCTCGTATTCCACCTCCATTGCGTCGCCCTCGCAATACAAGGGGTGCCATGCTCTCGCATGAATTTTGCCTGAGTATTGAGAACCCCAGACTTGTTCGTTGTGGTGCCTCTTTCTTTCCAGCTACTTCTGTTCTGTGGAACTCCTTGCCTTCTTCTGTTTTTCCAGCTATATTTTAATCTTCCTCCTTTTAAAGCCCCACGTCTGCGTTCACTGAGAGATTTGCCTTAGGTTTGGGATTGGGTGGGTTTTTCTTTGTTTTATTTTCTACCCCCTCCTTGAAAAGGGCTCGGCCCGTGAGTGGTGGGGTTAACTGTAAAAAAAAAAAAAAAAAAAAAAAAAGGAATGAGAGTTTTGCAGAGGCGAGAAGAAAGGTGCATAATATTAATGAATGGCGGGATTTTGTGAGAGGGTATGAAATTGTGGGCCTGGCCCAAGGTATGAACCCAAATTGATGAGGGATACCACAGTGAAAGTACATTGCAGTCTTGTGAAGTCTCAAAGTGGATTTTTTTTTTTACTGCAACATGCCTGTCAAATTAAGGGTATGAGGGAATGGTTCCTTTCAACTTACATCATGCTCTTCTACTTAACTAACCTATTTAAGTGTATGTTATGAACCTAACCCACATCTAGTGTGAGGCATCAGAAGGATAAAAAAATATGAAATATATATATATATATATATATATATACGTTACTGTATAATATCGAAGACGAATCAATATACGCATACGATACAACTGCATTATATAATATATATATATATACTATATATATATATATAACACTGTATATATAAAATCCGTATTAATAGTCAATATTTAGGCCTAGAAGAGGTATTGGTACTACTGCATAATTTAAAACATTTTATATACATAAAAAGAGGTAATTTTAAAAAACAAAACAAAAAACATTTTGTTTTAAAAAAAAGCGTATTTTTTTTTCAAAAAAAAAAACATTAAAAAAAAAACGTTTTTTTCACAACCCTATATATATATGTAATTTAAATCTTAATTAAACTAAATAATTATTTTTAGGATAAATATCCTGCATTAGGTAATAAATAGGATTATTAACTAATTTTATAAAAATAATAATTAAAAAAGCAATCTGTGTCTAAAAAAATTAAAAAAAAATCAAAATATCTCAAAAAAATTCCCAACCCCGTTCTAGAGTATTAAAGCTACTGGTTTCGAGTGTGAAAATATTGTTTACAATATTTAAAGTTTTCGAGAAGCTAACCATACATTCATTTTTATCATGATATTTGTTCACATATATCAAATTTTCTATTTTATTTTTTATGCATAATCATAACTGAGTAAATGACAAATCAATTACTAAATTTTATTAAGAAAGACATATGAAAAAGTAGAAAGTTCCGGTTAGTTCCGGCCTTAACCAGAACTTCCAAAAAATCGAGGTTCAGGCGCCAGAACATGGTTCCGGTACATCCCTAATTATATATATATATATATATATATATATTATATATATATATTATATTATATATGATATTTATATATATATATATATAATAATATATATATTATATATAATATTATTATATATATATATATAATATATATATATATATATATATATATTATATTAGTATATATTATACCATGGTATCGGTATCTGTGGTATCGGTCGATTTTTTGAGGTATCGGTATCGGGAATTTGAAAGTAATTAGTAATCGGTTCGTAAACATTTTGCCGATACTTTTAACCGATACCACACATTTTGCGTTTTTAAATTGATTTCGATATATATTATATACTATATATATATATATATATATATATATATATATATATATTTATATAATATATATATATATATTATATATATAATATATATATTAGTATATATATATATATATATATATATAGTATATATATATATAATATAATATATATATAATATGCACGTACATGTCTCGCAATTGCTGCAGGGTGGTTTTAATAGTTGAAGGTTTTGAACTTATCAACCCATTAAGAAAAGCTAGATTTGGATAGATGGTTTTTCAGCCCATTGCTATCAGACGAAGAAGAAATTTTAAAAATTTCTTCACCCTTTCTAGAAATTAAAGTTTTTAATTTCTCTTCCTTTTCAATTTTAGAGCCATTAAATAAAGGCAAGGTTCAATTTGGGCTCGGGCTGAGCCCATTTTCAGCCCCCCTAAAAATGACCATAAAATTTGAAAATTTTCAGCCGAATTTTTGACTATTAACCACTAAGCTGTAGCTTTTTTTTGCCTCTAAAACGTTTTTTGGGTGTTTTTTCTGTGACTGTCTTCTTTCAGTATTTTTAAATTTTAAGATCCATGTTTTTTTGACCATTGTCAAACTCCTACCTAAATATTTTTCCAAACTGACTTTCAAACACTTGAAATATGCGATACAATAAGGTCCATTACCTACAATAGTGTAGAAGTACTTTTTCGATTTTTTGAGTTTTGTGCTCAGTGTTCAATTTTCAAACCCACTTTTTTTTGGATTTTGAAATGAAAAATTGCGATATTTTTTTTTTCTACTCATCCGATCAACATCAAATTTTCAGGGCTTTTATAGTCGGGAAAGATGCATCTTTTTTACTTAGATAAATTTTTTTTGTATCACTCAAAAGAAAATTTTTAAATAACTCAAAAAATATTTTTTTTTGAAAATTTGTTCCAAGAACAAATCCAAACCTAATGCATATACAAAGAAATTATTTAAGAAAAAAATGTGCATCTCCCCCGGTTACATATGACCTGAAAATTTCATCCATTTCGCCCGAACAGGAAAAAAAATTATCGCAATTTTTCATTTCAAAATCCCCCCAAAAAAGTGGTTTTGGAAATTGAACAACGCTGAGCACAAAACATCAAAAAAAATCGAAAAAGTATAGTAATATTGTAAGGGTAAATGGACCTTATCTATGCATATTTCAAGTTTTGGAGTAATTTCGAAAAATAGTTTAGGAGGAGTTTCGACAAATGTCAAAAACATGGATTTTGAACAATTGAAAATTCTGAAAGAATGAGCTACAGGTCACTAGAGAAAACACCGAAAAAACGTTTTGAAGGCAAAAAGCTCAGTCTGGTTGCTGTATAGGGTTAAAAGGCGGGCGCTGAAAAATTCCGAATTTTATGTCCATTTTTAGGGGGGCTGAAATGCTTTGCCATCCTAGCCGGATCACCCCTCTCTCCAACCCTTGCCAATATATATATATATATAATATTAGAGGATGTGCCGAATATTCGGTAAGTATTCGGTATTGCCTATTCGGCCAAAATGCCGAATATTCGGTATTTTCGGCTTTTTGCTGAACTATTCGGGCCGAATATTGGGCTTTATAAACAATATATTACGTCAACATAAGAGAAAGTTATTTCAATTTAAAAATGGAAATTTTAGAAACTTAATTTTCCAAAAAAATTAAAATAATAGCCATAATTTTGTAGCCAATATTGGCGAAAATCTTTGTCATTTGTCAGATCCTATAAGGGCCTTTGGACATTTTTCAATATTCTTAAAAATATAGAATTCATTTAGTGATACGGGATAATGGACCCAAACATGGTAGCTGGATAAAGGAGAGTGGCTTGCTATCATTTCATGTTTTATTCAGCATGTTTGCCAACTAATGCATTCACGATTCAATATTGTGTCAGAAGTCTGTTAAGATATTTTATCTAATTGCCAGAAGGTCATAATCCTCTCATTTTCACCAAATCAACAACGGACAGCTGCATATAGCTTAAAACTTTAATAGATGCAGCTGAATGTCAACAGCATAAATTAATTCAAGACGTTTCTACACGTTGGAACAGAACTTATGATATTGCCTTAAAAGATGTGTTTGAACAATAAGTGTTCCCCTTCTTCAAGTATTTCGCGTCGCTAGATGTGCAATCGAAGATGACACATTGGGTGACCTGATGTGGACCGTTCTCTATGTTATCTGCAAAATTTACTATCCATTGTTTTACAATATGCTGTTTTAGCGTGTATGCCAATTTGACAACAATCACTAAAAAAGCATTAAAACGTGAAGTAAAGTCGCTCAAGTGATCCCTTCCTTTAGCAATAAATCTTTTTTAAATAAGGCAATTAAAAGCAAAAGCTTCAGTGGAATAGATTACACTCGTTGAAGAGCATAGAAATCAGTAGAAAAAAAACTTTCTAAGTTTCAATGTGATAAATCTTTGTGTGTAGCTATTTTCTTAATCTGCGATTCAAGCTAATTTTCAACATGAATCAGTGATGAATCACTAAAAAATATGGTCGTTGAGGCATGGAAAGAAAATTCATGAAAATTTAGCTCCTGACTCTTCTGCTGACAATGATTCGAAGGTGGGGAAAGTGAAAGCTGAAGGGGTTCATTTTCACTTCTATAATGGATTGTTTTAAAGAAAATTGTGGATCAAAAATCGCATACAGAAAAGAAAGTGAGAGTGAAAAAAGAAAGTCCAATTCTTCTGACGATGTGATTATTGTACAGAAAAGTAAAATGCTACGTACGGGGATTCATCAAGAAATTAAAACAAATTAAAGGAAATTGAATACTTTGACAAGTGAAGACAATGATATTCCGTTCAATTGGTGGAAAAGGTCAGTGAAGACAATGATATTTTCTTCAATTGGTGGAAAAACCTGGAAAATAGTTTATGAATTTGAAAACTAGCAATAAAATACCTTTTCAGCTCCATCGTCATCAGTCGAAAAGTGAAAGAAATATTTAAAAAGGAGGAAATATTTATGACGCCACAAGAATAGGTTATCCCCTGAAAAATGGAGAACTGCTAATGTTTCTTGTCATTTTAACCTAAGAGCTTATTCAAATGAAGTGTAGTTTAATTCTTTAACTACGAAACTTGTCAATTTTCAATTAATTATTTTTTTAATGATGTGAAAATGGTTTGCTAGCAGGGTAAGAAATAGTTATTTAACCTTTTTGTTTTGAGTTGACTTTGTATTAACACTGGTTAAACATGAATTTCTTGGACGGGGTTTCCACAATTGATTATTGATGTGCTGATTCCAAAATGAAAATCGGTTTTTTGCCATATCACATCGCATTTGTGAGATATTGTATGTAACACAGATTTGTAAAATTTTATGATTTTTACCTTTTTCAAGAGGGTCTATCACCACAAATTATGGGATATATATATATATATATATATATATATATATATATATATATATATATAATTATATATATATATATATATATATATATATATATTATATATATATATATTATATATATATATATATATATATATATATTTATATATATATATATATATATATATATATTATATATATATATATATATATATATATATATATATATATATATATAATATATATATATATATATATATATATATATATATATTATAATATATATATATTAATATTGGATATATATATTGGATAATATGAAGGGAGAGAAAAAATCGCGCAATGATATGATAAATGTCTTTGATAGATATATGTTTTAAACATATAATACAACTATGAATAAAGAGTAATATGGGACAACAATGAATTTAATAGAAGGAATGATGGGTTTAGTTAATGTAAATATACCTACGATGGTAGTAACTTTCTCTTCGTAAGACGTCCTACGTGCATAGCGTCTGGAATATCCCTCATCAAGCTCCCAACCAATAGTCGGCCATCAGTATTGATATCCCCACTGCCCTAGCGTAACGTCTTCCCATGAACTTTAAGATCTGAATGAAAGCGTTCAACGCTGCACATCAACTAAACATCGCCTAGGTATCCGGAATTTTCTTAGGTGAGAAATGTAAGTAGTGCAACTTATACTCATTCTACATCTAGGAGAATGAAAACTGTCTAGCAGTTCCTGTACAATGTTAGTGGTTTCCGGCTTTCCTGTTTCCCCAGAAAATTCTGTGATACATCTGAAAAAGCATTCCAAGCTCTTGCCTCTAACACAGTTATTGTTGTAACAAAGGCAGGCATCACGGAGAGTGTCCGTATTTGTGGGCCATCAAATATCCAGCTTTTTTATTCTCGTCACTCAGACCAGAAACGTTGAGCATATATAGCGGAAGCATTCACCATGATGGTCCCGGGCCTTCACAAATTGTTTCATCAAACCACGTTTTTATGTTTGTTGTGGAGGTAAGATGATGTTATCTCTCTGTACAAGTAGTTCACGTAGATGTTCCTGTCACCTGGCGTCAGGTTTCCTCGGTGGCCATTCTCTTTTGGTCCAGTGATACTTTGTCGCCGTCTGTCCCAATAGCACAGGAAGCAGGGATATTTGGGGAAACCTGCTTGCTGACGAGCAAAATGTTTACCAATTTTGAGGTCGACGCATATTTACATCCATGTACCTGATATTGTAGCCTCTCCAAACTGTCTTGATTTTGCATACTCCTCTCTCATCCGTACCGAGTACCCTACTGGAACTGAAGCATACCTGTTTAACGTTGTGCAACACACACTTTAAACTGCTCTTGGAAGTGTCAATATCGTATGCTGGGAGTCCCATAGCGAGTAGTAGGCCTGCAACTTCACTGCAATACACAAGGTTACCATATGACTGAAAGAGCCTCCGCAGCTCTGTTCTCTTACGATAAAAATGTTACTCCTCCATGGTCCAGTAGTCATTTTTCATGCACCCTCGAAGCCAACAGCTCAGGATAACTTCGGCCAATACAACTCTCATACAAGATCTTCAGTTCACCCTGGTGAACAATGACAAGGACCATCGACTGTTATTTCAGATGGATGAATAGACATCATACCAGGTCATTGGCATCGCATACAAGGTGTAGAAGTACTAAAGTTAACCACATGCTTCCCGAATATCGACCGCAGTAAAACTTGCTGGCTACGGTAGAATATATGCGGAAGGTACGTCTGAAAGCAGCCTTCGTAGTGCGCACAGTGGAATTTTGTATTCTAGGGAATATGCAAAAGATTAGGGGTCCATGATTGACGAAAACGGAATTGATACAGCAAATCCGAGAAATATATATGGAATCCCTCCGAATCACTATATATCTGCTACAAAAGTCCATCCAAGAAAAATTTCACCTTTTTTTGTTGGCCAGTTGTAAGTTTTTCTTTATTTTTCCCTAAATGATGACACGGAACTTTGAAATAACTATTCGCCGATAGCGAAGTGATTATTCGGGCGAATATTCGGTATTCGGCCGAAATACTTTTTAGCCGAATATCAGGTTATTCGGTATTCGGTACTTTTCACTATTCGGCCACACCTAATATATATATTATTATATATATATAGTTATAGTTATGATATATATATATATATATTATATATATAATAATATATATATATATATATATATATTATATATATTATATTAATATATATATATGTATATATATACTAGCTATATATATATAATATATATATAAGTATAATATATATATATATATATATATATATATATAATACTATATATATTATATATATATATCCGCTAATTTGTCTGATAGTTTTCCCTATTATCTGACCTACTGTAATGTTAAATATAGGCGTTTTCGTATTTGCATTTGTACTTTACTGAAACGTAGAAATGCTCGAGATTGGCGTTCGGTTTTTGTTAAACTTAGCGCAAAATCTTAAGAAAATGCTTACCAAACGTAAAGAATTTCCTTAATTCTATAAGGTTGCTATTTCCTGTGATTGCTGAATTTAGCACGTTCTTTCAAAAATGTGTAATAAAAAAAATAACGGCATGGTAGGCCCGTTTGAATTGATGAATATTTCACTTCAATAAAATCAGCTTAAATCTAATTTCTTCAAATCGATAAACTCCATCACAATAGTTGATCAATTTTTTTGTAATATAAAACCATTTGTTAATTTTTTTTTTATTTCTGTTTATCTGAAATCGACGGGCTCCATGACAACAGCTGATTCTAATTGTTTGCAAAACAAAAGTAAACCTCGTAAGAAATCGTGTTTGTTTTTGCACGAAATTCAGGCAATTAGTACAGGCAATCAGGAGTGCCAAAGAAGTCTTTGGAAGTTAAGTGTAGGTTTAAAGTGTTTTTAACTAAAGAAGATTCAAATTTTCAAGTTGCTTCATCTTGTAGAAAGCATTTTTGAAGAATGGAGAATTTTTGAAAGAGATATAGGTGGCCTATGAGGTCATTGTGATCTCTGACAGCTAAATTCTCTGGTTAAGAGATGGGGAGATAAGTTCGAAAGGAAATTCCCATGTGTTTGAAGGCTTGCATCTTTAGTTATAGGAAAGTTTGACCTACATAGTCGATGTTACAGTCGGCACATTTATATTTGTAAACGGATGTGTGACTCAAGTTCATAGGGGATGCTTTCTTTAAATCTTTAAAGAAACTGCCATTGAGTTGTTATTAATAAAAAGATATAAGAAACTTGCATTGTGGAAAGTTTTTGTTTAAGATGTTTCTAATCTGAAAGTGAAGATCATTGGAAGGGGTCCAATGTAGGAAAGCCGAGCATAAACAGGAAGTTTAGGACGATAAGTGTTATCGAGAAACGAGTAAACAAGTTTATCAAAAAAGGATAAAGGCTAAAGCTATAAGAATTTACGGAGAAAGGTGATTTCTTCATGGAAAACATTCCAATCCAGAAAAATAAGGCTTGTTTTTGTGTATGCGGGCCTTAGGCAGCATTTATGATTTAACAGGAGATAAGAAATAAAGAAATTAGTCCCAAGTAAAGTAATTAGTGGGCTTGCGATAAAGAAGTAGCAAGTCCACTAATACTTTCCTTGGGACTAATTCTTTAGTTCTATCTCTTAAATACATAAATTGTAATAATACGAAGCGTTTACGATAGAATGAATTTTAGTATTTTCTTTGCTTTTAATTTAGACCGTTTTGGTTTTTGTCATTTGTGCTTACGTGCGATAAGAAATACTCATCCAGTTTTAGCACTAATTTCCTGTTTAAACGACCGTGATTTCGTGCTAGGTTTATTTTTGTTTTTAAACAATTAGAATCAGCAGCTACGGTGATGGAGCACGTGGTTTTGGAATAAACAAAAAAAAAATAGCAAAAAATGGCTTAATTACAATATTGATCAACTATTTGTGATGGAATTTATCTATTTGGAGAAATTAGATTTAAAGCTGATTTTATTGAATGAAGCATTCATCAATTCAGACACCAGGCCGCCATCTTGTTTGTTTATATTTTTCGTAAGAACGTGCTTAAATTCGGCAAGCACGGGAAATAGCAACTTTGCAGAATTAAGGAAATTCCTTACGTTGGTAAGCATTTATAAGGATTCAGAAATATTAAAACGAAACGCAAACTCAGCATTTAATTATGCTTCGTAAACACAAATACAAAAACGGCTTTATATATATATATATATATATATATATATATATATATATATATATATATATATATATATATATATATATATATATATATATATATATATATATATATATATATATATATATAATGGGGAGTACCATCCTTATATATGATGGTGTCCCATTATTAGTTTTAGTTTTTTCTGTTTCTCAGGAATATAAATATTATGGTTAATAGTTATCAAAGTATCAAAAGTTTACATTGATTTACGTTTTGGTTATTTCTTTTATTTCATTTCATGCATATGTTTAATCCAATTATGTTTTTCCCCGTACTTCTGGTTGATAATGTTTTATCACCAGAAGTACTCAAAGTTTATTTATTTAGGATTGAGATGAAGTATTGATCATTGTTGTTATTATATATTTTGCTGCTGTTATGTTTATAATACTGTCGTTGAACTTATATTGTGACTGTGTTGTGAATCTTATATACTGATAAAACAATTACCGTGCCAACTACACCCTGGTGAAAGTGTATAGTGACGGGTGTCAGTTATAATTGTGAAGTGCCAAATAGACATTTATAATATATTTTGTGCACCACGGATACAGTCAAGGAAGTACGCAGTTGTTCATCACATACAGAAGAAACAAGTAAGGATTTCGTTTAATTGTGTTTCTCACACGAATCAGTAATTCGATATATCACCACTCAAAGCATCTTTTATTTATAGATCCGTCCAGAACTTCTACTTGAACTCCGTCATAGGAAATAAGAAGCCCAAGCCCTACAAGCTCGTCGAATTGGGTAAGAGTTAATGCAAACACCTTTTGATTTAATCACATGTAAAGAGATAAGACATTAAAAGACTGTCTTCTCTTTCAGGCTTCTAGTCTTTGGTTTTAATTGCAAGCTTCTAGTTGTAGGTTACTTCGAGTTGCAGACTTCATTTTTGTTTCCGGTGCTTTTGTTTCAATTTTGGAGTGGAAATTCTAGTTTTGGTCACTTTTAATTTTGGGCTACAAGAGTACAGCATTCTATTTTGGATTACTTCTTGAACGAATTCAGTTAGAGATTCTTCTTTTTCGGATTGCAGGAGTATTTCTAAACTCCCCGAAGATATCTTCGTCCACACCACATTTCCACTTGGTATCTCGTATTGTTCTGCTTATTAGACTTTTAGTATATTACTTAGTGCCACTCGCAGACATCATTTCATCTCATCTTTTCTAGAATACTTTTGATTTCAGTTGCTGTATTTCCTATCTCATCTATCTCAGAAGATCAACTTTATTGAAATCACCGTCTTCATTATTTCGCTGATAAATTTTTGTACTGATTAATCGTCGAGAGATTTATTTCGATCTCCTATATATCAGTGGATTGATCTCAATCCACTATAGTCTCATCAATTCACCGTCTCTATGATTTCATAGAGCCTCTCTTATTCTTTTTGTACACATTTTTACATTGTGTAATAATCTTTTGGAAAGTAAAGTCTCAGTTTTATACTTCTTTTATTATCCCCGCGTTCTTTTGGTTATTTTTTTTTAATATTCTTATAAGGTTGTCGCTGTCTCTGTCTTTACCACCACTCACTCAAGATTCCATCTGGTTGTCGCTGTCACTGTTTTTACCACCACTCACTCAAGATTCCATCTGACCACAATTGACGATGCGCAACACCTACACGCGATGATGCTAGACAGACAAAGTAGTTCCACGACAACTACCCACCGATAGAGTAAGGCCTTTTCAGCATACGCCTGGGTTTTATTCAGCACATCTCCGTATCTCAGAGTGAAGGCTGAAGGTCTTAGAAGTGGGAAGAAATTCACGGTGAGAGACTCAATTTTTTCCTATTCTTACTATTGACAGTTCTTCATTTTCATAATCAGGGGTCTGGGAAAAGTCGATTCGTATTCTCTTCATTTGTACAGTCAGATTCATTCTGTTTCAATCAGAATTTCAGTTGCAGTTAAATTCAGTTTTACGAATCCATTCGACATTCCTAGTCCCCGTAACATAAGAGAAATTTATTTGGCGCCCGAACAGGGACTATTTTGTTCCTGTTTGGTGTCAGCGCGCCGCTGCGCATTGCCAATTCTCTGCTCATCACAGTTCTCTGCTTATCAAAAGTACTTCATATTGTCTACTCTTCATTGATTTCGCTGCTGAAAATATTGGAGAAAATATTCATACGGTTTCTTCTCAGCAATCTCGCTGAATCATCGCTGATTTCGTATATCTCCATCTCCACAAAACTCTGGTTGTTTTGAAACCAACATTGTTTTCGCCTCATATTGCTGGAACACTTTTCTCCCTGTTATTTACTCTGCATTCCTTTATCTCCTCTTTCTATTGCAGTGACTTACCTAGAAGTAAGAAGTAAAGAAGTAAGTCATAATGGATGATCCCAATAAAGATTTTATGGGATCAGGAGCGGAAGCAATGCAAGCTTTCCTAGAGGAGGATAAAAAGAGGCAATCGGATATAGATTTTGGTACTAGAGTTAGTGCTAGTGTTAGGGATAGAGTTGACAATTTAGCTCACGTAGACTATTCTGATGTAGGGGTAGATAGGGCTAGAAACGCTGATGTTAATATCACTAACATCGCACAGTCAGACACACATGAGGTCATGCCAATAGAGGAGGCCGAGAATTAGTAAAAACACTGAAAAAGGATCTCGGAGTATTGAAAGAACGTAGATCTCAAAGGCTAAGGAACCCGGATACCACAGGTAAGTATGCTAGTCCGGTAAGTCAGCCAGCTCAGCAAGGAATTCCGGAGGAACGTCTCGTTGATCTTCCAGATACAATGCTCCAAGACTTTCCACATTTGAATTTGGATACTCCGGTGATCTCTCCGGAATTTTCTCGAACTAATGCTTCTCTTTTAGGGGAAGATATTCGGTATGATACTTCACCACACGCAGATGGAATTCAACCACCAAGTGAACAAGATGGATTTCTTCGTTTTCCGCCACCAACAAAGGCTGAAACAATGCCTTTGCCTGTTCTAAGTTCAGAGGGTATCTCCCCCTCTGCTCTTCATCAACACCGACAAGTTATTTCTCCGGTAATAACCGCTGCCTCAGGTCTTCCACACTCATCGCAGAATGATTTTTCCACATCTCGGAATGTTCCTGCTCACTATTCCAGACGGCCTGGTTTTATTCCACCTCAACCTCAACAACCTCATACTAAGTATTACACAAACTATTCAGACCGAAGAGAACATCATATGGAACTGATTTCGGAAGCCATTGTTCTCTTAACGCAGTTACTAAAGAACTCCCAGAAGTTGAAAGTCGTCGATCCTGGGAAATACAAGTATGAGGCAGACCAGGATATCCTGGAATATTTCGTTGATTTTGAGGCATATTGCAGCCTCAATTACCCAAACGCTCCTCAGCAATGGTTGCGTTTGTTGGGTCGACAATTGGAAGAGTTATTCCTTCAATTGTACAAACTCATCACCAAGGATGTCCGGAATTATACTTCTGTGAAAGATACCCTCATACGTTGGTATCACACAGAAGAAAAACGTAAAGACAATTATAGGCTTCAAGCCTACCACGCTGCTTACCGTCATAAGAACGAAGGCATACGTATGTTTGCTCTTCGTTTGGAGCAGTTAGCCCGTAGGGCATATAATGGCTTAGACATGCGCAAGCACAATTCTCTGCGCACCGCATTTATTCTTAGCCTTCCACCTTCTCTTAAGGAACGGGTAAACGAATATATTGTCCAAAGGGAACATAATACACGAGCACGTGTCGCGTGGGAGGATATCGTCAGCTACGCTGATTCACTTTATCAGCAGGATCAAGTATTTCCGACTCCAAATTCAGACGGACGACCAACTCAGAGCCCTATAAGGAAATCTCATATGTCGAACACAATCGAACCGCTGGATCAAGATTTGAATGAAACGATACGTATCGATGTCGTTCATCCCACCGGTTGGGTAGATACTTTGAAGGATGAGACCAACAACTATGGTAAAGGTCGCAAATCAACTTCCTACAGTTCTAGAGTTGCTGATCCTAATGGAAATCAGTATAGCAGAAATACCAACCGGAAGGAAAGCAAATATTACAGAGATAATCGCCGACAAGATGATGACCGGAAGCAGAGTTCGTACAACTACAATCGCCATAGGATCACATATTCGCCTTCAGCACCCAAGTCCCTCGCAGAAGTAAGATGCGAATATTGTGACAATATTGTCCATTGTATGCAAGATTGCTACAAATACCTCGGTATTTGTAGTTATTGCCGGAAAAAGGGACATATCCGTACTGAGTGTCGGTCATATCGATCGCCACAGAAATCACCACCTATTTCCCGGCGGGTAAATTGTCCATTCTGTAATGGACCACATCCCGGAATCAAATGTCCTTACAAAACTCCTCCTCGGACTGCAGATAATCGTCCAAGGTCATCACCTCAGAACTCCGCTCCTCAGAACCATAATTCAGGAGCCATCAAGAAGAATTCGTCGTCATCAAATGCGAAACTCAGAAACACAGCCCCCGCTCCAATGCCGAGGAATACCGAGCGATCAACAGACAATACGGCGGATGAAAATTCTCGTCCTACTCGCAGATACCTGGACCCGTGTGAATGGTGTGATTTATCCCATTATGAGGGCCAGTGCAAGGGTGTAAATGATAAGCCAGTTAGCCACGGCGCTGAAGCTTTAAACTGGCCACCTCCCCGGAAGTGAGTCATCCGGTGGAGCAAATTGAAGCTGACTCAGGAAACAACTCCAATAATGTAGAAACGCAGAACCTCGAAGGTCAATTAAAGACCATTCAGGTAAATTTGGTTTCGGCTGCACAGATTGACCCATTATTGGTTTCCGTTGCCTTCAGTCCTAATAGTTCCGGATATTACGGATGCATGGTCGATACAGGGGCCAGTGTGAGTCTGATTAGTTCTACCTTGGTTGCTGATCAACTTAAGAATGTGGAACTGCATCCATCGGCTGAAGTGGGAATTAAGGCCATAAGTGGATTACAACGGAACCACACAGTTCCCATTACTTCATATGTTGAACTTCCACTTTATTTCTCCAAAACCTTTTCGAAGAATACTGGGTTCATGACTAAACCAATTCCCTTTTTCGTGGTCCCCACTGAGGTAATGCCGGAATTGATGGTCTTAGGAGCTGTTTCTTTGAAAGACAATGACTTAATGCCCGATTTAACTAATAGGGAACTTGTACATCGGGTAGGAGATGAATTCGAAGTCATTGCTTTGGATCATAGTTTGTCGCTCCCTTTCTTTAGCTGTGTAACTACCCATTCTACTGTTCTTCCACCTTATTCGTGTAAGATGGTGAAAATAAAGGGTCCTACGGACAATTCATTATCATTGGTGGGTTTTCAGGGGGTTGACAATACAAAATGGCAACCTATTTCTGGTATTTTAGATCTCAGTTCGCCGTCACAGGTTGCAGTAATGAATATAACAGGAAAAAACCAATATCTCCGGAAAAATACAATTATTGGAAAAGTAGTGGCTTTAACTGAAGAAAATCATTTCCAAGCAAATGCTTATACAGTACACGCTGAGTCCGATAATCGCTTTCAGAAAAAAGAAAAATGGACACCGGATAAATTAGCTGAGGAATTTTGTTTTGCAGACCTACCAATCAGTTCAACACAGAAACAGAAACTCGTACAACTACTAATGAATCACCAAGCTGCTTTAAGTTTTGGTGACCACGATGTTGGGGTGGCCACAAATATCACCCACGCCATCGAAGTGGAAAGTACGCGTCCTGTTCGACTTCCTGTTCGACGATTTCAGGGACCTTTAGCTCAGGAAATTGAGCAACAATGCAAGGAATTGCTAGAGCAAAATATTATACGTCCTAGCAAGTCCCCTTACTCGGCCCCAGTGGTACCAGTTAGAAAGCCCGATGGTAAGTTACGTTTATGTATAGACTATCGGAAACTAAATAACGTAACCAAGACGGATTCTTTCCCGTTGCCAAACCTCATTGACATGATCTATAACATGTATGGTAATGTTTATTTCACCACTATAGATCTTGTCCGTGGATATTACCAGGTTTCCATGGAGCCGGACAGTGTGGAAAAGACTGCTTTTTCCACACCATTTGCTCAATATGAGTACTTGAAGATGCCCTTTGGGGTAAAAAATGGTCCGGCCACATTTCAAAGAGGTATGATGCTAGCGTTGGATGAGTTACCATGGTCTGAAGTAATGGTTTACTTGGACGATATTATTGTTATGAGTAAAGATTTCGAAGATCATCTCATAACCTTGGACAAAGTTCTTTCCGCTTTGGAAAAAAATGGTTATAAACTTAAGCCGAGTAAAACACGTCTCTGTCGAACAGAAGTAGAATTTCTTGGTCACAATATTTCGGATAAGGGTATCCTACCCTTGCAGAAAAATCTAAAAGGGGCTTTAGAATTTCCTGTCCCTAGCACAGTAAAACAGTTACGTCAGTTCCTAGGTATGGTAAATTTCTACCGCAGGCATATTCCTAACTGTTCGCAGATAAGCAAACCCTTGTCTTGTCAGACAGGTGGGAAAAAAGTGCAATGGACACCAGAGTGTCAACAGGCCTTTGATGACTTGAAAAAGGCCCTAGTCAACCCCAGTTTGTTGGGATTTCCCGACTACTCTCCAACGTCGTCTCCGATGGAACTTCATGTAGATGCCTCTGATTTCGGAGCTGGTGCGTGCCTTTCACAAATACAAAGTGGGGAACGTAAACCTATTGCATTTATTTCGATGTCTTTTAATGGAGCTCAAAGGAATTATGGGGTTATCGACAAAGAGCTTACAGCACTAAGATGGGCCGTCAAATCATTACGACCTTTTCTTCGCGGAGTGAAATTTATTATTTTCACTGATCACATGCCCCTTATATACTTACAAAACATGAGTCTTGTCGATGGGCGACTCGCCAGGACCATGGAGGAACTGTACGAGTATGATTTCGAGATACAACATATTTCTGGAACCAAGAACGTTGTCGCTGACGCTTTATCTCGTTCCCCAGTTGAAGTTGATTCTGAACCTGTACCAGTAGATGCTTCATTAGATTACATCCCTGAAGGATTTTCCCAAATTGAAATAGCAGGAGGAGGTGACTCCCTATATAAGTGTTTTTCGCTTTATTTGTATGGTACAAAAGATCGACATGCAGAACTACGGAAAAGGTATCATCCAAGAACTCCGGAATCACCCTCAGAAATATAAGTTACAGGGTAGGCAAATCCAAAAGAGATTAAGATTACTTCAGATACCAGGACAATTGCCTCTTCCGGAAGTTCTTACTGCTTTTGCAGAAATGTATAAAGTAGCAGTTAGGGTTTATTACAATAATGATCGACCAATTGTACATGGTAGTCAGTTTAGAGATCAAAGCTGTTGTTTAAAATGCCTTAGTGGCATCCACTACAATTACTTGATGCCGATGGCTACCGAAACACAAGAAGAAAATGATGACTCCACTGGAATACATCCGACGTCGCAGAAGAAATAGCTTATTGTAGTCTACAGGTTATCCAATCTCGGATAATTTTCAAATGTGTTGGTCATAAAGTAAGCAATATTGTTGGTAATCTTTGTTGAAGAGAGTAAAGAAAGATCTAAATTCAAAGAGTAAGTACGTAAGTATATATATATTACGGTCAGTCTCAGATCATCGGGTAACTCAGTCCCTCAGTAAGTCAGTCAGTCAGTCAGACACTCAGTCAGCCAGTCAGTCAGTCAGTCAGTCACAAAAGGATATGAAGAATGAACTTCAGGTGTAAGTCATATTGTTATAGGTTAGATAGGTCTAGTTTTGTTTTTCTTTGTTATGATGGCCGCGTCAAGTGAGATCCTGCTTGGTAAAGCAGGGTATTACGACAAGGTTATCAGGGTTAGTATGTAATTCTCTCATTTCAGATTGTGTAAGCAGTTCTCGTTGATGTCCTGATGAAAGAAGGAGACTACATCCAAAAATCTGAATAAATTGATTCTTTCACAACTCTTATGCAAAAGAAACTCTGTCCTTATTGCCAATGATTTATTATTGGGAATAAGAAAGTGTTATATTATGATATATTATAGTATACTAGGTTTAGGAGAATAGATAGATATTTTAGTTCTGTATCCGATTGAAATGTGGGGATGCGCATAAAGATGCCGAAATGCGGACAAGGATGTCAGAATGCAGATATTAATTGCATAATGTAAGGACATAAGGACTTATAGCCGCTTTCTTAATCTCTGACTATTTTCCTTATCACGCACATTTACATTCAAAGTTTATTCTGCCTTATACTAGTAAGTCTCAGCTATCACTCGCAGCCTCACTGACTACAGATTTTCTTACACTCTATCAAAAATGGTTGATATCATATTATGGAAATTTCTCCATCACACTTTATTTCTTTGTAAATTTGTAAATAAAATACACATGTTTACATACCTGGGCATGTATTATATATATGGATAGGTATGGATGCATCTGTATTTCTGCCTCAACCATCACAGAACAATTACTCAGAAAATTTGCAAAACATAACACACATACATGCACGATAATATGTATATTAAATGTTGTATTAATTTATGGTAATTTATTTACGCAGCTGCTGTCTATCTCAAGTTTCTGAAGCAGTTCCTTTCATCTCAAGATCTCCAGTACCATGCCGACTTTACTTGTCGTTGGAGCCAGTGTGGTGGCACTCTTTAAAGATGAGAAAAGAATGCTCTACCAAAGATATGGGATAGATGTTCAAACTGATTTCAGTTCAGGTCGTCATATCGCTGCCTGTCCCACTAAAGTGGAGGCAAAGATGAATTCATCCGTGGATTTTGTGCTTATTTGGGCGTTGACCACCCTAGCATGGAAGAAGAGAGAAGTAGTTAATGCTGAGAACAAAATCTCATCAGTATTTGAACCAGTACCTGATTTTCCTATTGACGGGGTACCTCCGATCATGACCCAGATCACCGACATGGCAATGAAGGCGAATTCAGCTGTAAAAGTTTATCTCATGATTCCGCCGATTCAAGATTTCTACGCCTTTAACCAGAAACGTCTCCGTAAGGACTGGGGTTCAGGTTTCAATGATTATTTCAAAAATGACCCCATTCTGTCTCCCGAAAACATGAGAGACCATGCCATCAAGGCTCACAAACGACTGGAAGGATTGGCATATCCAGAATTTGATTGGCCTCATAAGAATTGTTTACGAGGTAATTATGTCCTAAATTTCCATTACGGCATAGATAAACACAGTCGGGATGAGAGAATGCCTCCACACAGAAAATACTTAAAAAAAGAACAGATGACTCTGAACTCACCATTGTTACCGGA
The DNA here is from genome assembly GCA_015478945.1 of Trachelipus rathkii. Classification (NCBI taxonomy): domain Eukaryota; kingdom Metazoa; phylum Arthropoda; class Malacostraca; order Isopoda; family Trachelipodidae; genus Trachelipus; species Trachelipus rathkii. The sequence continues at coordinate 38,913 of JABUQX010069257.1, forward strand.
TGGAGTTCATCCTAACCGGCTCTTTTTAAAATCCTTTATGGAGAAATATAAGAATGAATTTTCATTCCCCAGATCATCTCACAGATCTTCTTCTAGATCCCACTCGTCGAGGAGTTCAAAAAGCTCCAGGAATAGTTCCAGAAGTTCTTCAGGCTCCAGTGAACATCGTGATCGAGATAGCCGTTCTTCTGCCTATAGTGAGGAACGCGACCAGATAATACAATCTGCGATCAGAGTGGTGCAGCCTTCGACTTCTACTACTCGTCCCAGTATGAGGGAGAGGCTGGTATTTCCCCAGACTTCCACCTCTTCTAACCTCGATCAGTTTCCAACATTTCCAATGGAAACGGCTTTACCTGATCTCCAACACCTTTCTGTTGCTCAAACTGGATGGAATCAAGGGATTCCACAACCTCAGCCAAATGTATATATCCCAGAGTTCACGGCCACTTTGCAACCTCAATCTCAAATTGCTTATCCTATCTCGGATAAGTTGTCGCAGTATTTGACGCCACAGACGTCAAACGTGCAGCCTTCGACAACAACCACCATGACCCCAGAATTTCCAAATGATGCCTTAACCCAAGGGGATACTCAGATCCAGTATTCGGTGGGCCATGGAGCAATTCAATTGGAGAGAAATGACAGACCACCAAAGAAGCCTATTGTTTCAGCTATGGCGTCAGAAATTGTCTGAGGAAGAAGAAACTACCAAGATCGTGTCGTCATTTCACTATCATCGTTCTTAAGTGTTGGATGTTCATGTTGTTGTTGGTTGTGTTGTAAATAGTTTTTCTGTGATTTAGTTATAGTTTCGATGTTAGTTTGTCTCAAAGGTTTATTTTCTTTTTGTCTTCCTATATCACCTACCAAGCCTGCTAAGCTCTCCAACATCCTCATTGATTCCTCTGTTGTAAAAATGTAGGTGGGGGTTTAGGCTTGGTGTGGGGGGATATAATGGGGAGTACCATCCTTATATATGATGGTGTCCCATTATTAGTTTTAGTTTTTTCTGTTTCTCAGGAATATAAATATTATGGTTAATAGTTATCAAAGTATCAAAAGTTTACATTGATTTAAGTTTTGGGTTATTTATTTCATTTCATGCATATGTTAATCCAATTATGTTCTTTTCCCCGTACTTCTGGTTGATAATGTTTTATCACCAGAAGTACTCAAAGTTTATTTATTTAGGATTGAGATGAAGTATTGATCATTGTTGTTATTATATATTTTGCTGCTGTTATGTTTATAATACTGTCGTTGAACTTATATTGTGACTGTGTTGTGAATCTTATATACTGATAAAACAATTACCGTGCCAACTACACCCTGGTGAAAGTGTATAGTGACGGGTGTCAGTTATAATTGTGAAGTGCCAAATAGACATTTATAATATATTTTGTGCACCACGGATACAGTCAAGGAAGTACGCAGTTGTTCATCACATACAGAAGAAACAAGTAAGGATTTCGTTTAATTGTGTTTCTCACACGAATCAGTAATTCGATATATCACCACTCAAAGCATCTTTTATTTATAGATCCGTCCAGAACTTCTACTTGAACTCCGTCATAGGAAATAAGAAGCCCAAGCCCTACAAGCTCGTCGAATTGGGTAAGAGTTAATGCAAACACCTTTTGATTTAATCACATGTAAAGAGATAAGACATTAAAAGACTGTCTTCTCTTTCAGGCTTCTAGTCTTTGGTTTTAATTGCAAGCTTCTAGTTGTAGGTTACTTCGAGTTGCAGACTTCATTTTTGTTTCCGGTGCTTTTGTTTCAATTTTGGAGTGGAAATTCTAGTTTTAATCCTTTAATTTTGGGCTACAAGATTGCAGCGTTTTATTCCCAGTCACAGACAGTGTTTCGTCTCATTCAGTTAGAGATTCTTCTTTTTCGGATTGCAGGAGTATTTCTAAACTCCCCGAAGATATCTTCGTCCACACCACATTTCCACTTGGTATCTCGTATTGTTCTGCTTATTAGACTTTTAGTATATTACTTAGTGCCACTCGCAGACATCATTTCATCTCATCTTTTCTAGAATACTTTTGATTTCAGTTGCTGTATTTCCTATCTCATCTATCTCAGAAGATCAACTTTATTGAAATCACCGTCTTCATTATTTCGCTGATAAATTTTTGTACTGATTAATCGTCGAGAGATTTATTTCGATCTCCTATATATCAGTGGATTGATCTCAATCCACTATAGTCTCATCAATTCACCGTCTCTATGATTTCATAGAGCCTCTCTTATTCTTTTTGTACACATTTTTACATTGTGTAATAATCTTTTGGAAAGTAAAGTCTCAGTTTTATACTTCTTTTATTATCCCCGCGTTCTTTTGGTTATTCTTTTTTAATATTCTTATAAGGTTGTCGCTGTCTCTGTCTTTACCACCACTCACTCAAGATTCCATCTGGTTGTCGCTGTCACTGTTTTTACCACCACTCACTCAAGATTCCATCTGACCACAATTGACGATGCGCAACACCTACACGCGATGATGCTAGACAGACAAAGTAGTTCCACGACAACTACCCACCGATAGAGTAAGGCCTTTTCAGCATACGCCTGGGTTTTATTCAGCACATCTCCGTATCTCAGAGTGAAGGCTGAAGGTCTTAGAAGTGGGAAGAAATTCACGGTGAGAGACTCAATTTTTTCCTATTCTTACTATTGACAGTTCTTCATTTTCATAATCAGGGGTCTGGGAAAAGTCGATTCGTGTTCTCTTCATTTGTACAGTCAGATTCATTCTGTTTCCATCAGAATTTCAGTTGCAGTTAAAATTCAGTTTTTACGAATCCATTCGACATTCCTAGTCCCCGTAACATATATATATATATATATATATATACTATATATATATATATATATATATATATATATATATATATATATATATATATATATACTTGTTTAGACTTCCGATGTTGGGTACCAATGTTATAATATATAGGTGTACCAATGTTATATATTATTTTTACATTATATATCATTTTATGTTTTTACTTGAGTATTCAAATACATGCTGAACGATGCCAGAAGTCACTGAATGCAAAGCCTAATGTTGCAATAATCAAATTCTCAGGAAACGCTTCAAATTGAAAAAATAATTGATGTTGCAAGAAGCAGAGATGGCAATGACATTTGAGTACCGCGGAAACGGAATACTCTATCGTAGTCGATCGATGAGCACGAAAATTTGTAAACCAAGTACTCTTATATTATATGTATCTATTTTATGAAATGATTACGATATATTTAGTATCCGTTAATATAAAAAAAACATAAAATATTAAAAAAAACTTTTTGACAAGCACATTTCCGAACACACGTTTTGCTAAAAAAAATTTGTTTGTACCAAACTTTCCTGTTTCCTCAGCTTTGCCTGTTTATTAATTCCTTGAATCGAGGGATTTAACAACGGGCACCTGACTGTGAGTTTTTGCGTGACGTAGTTAGTGCGCAAAAGAAATTTCAAAAATATGCAAAATGAGACCAAGTGCGTAAACAGGTTGCATTCGGGCTTTTGGAAACGCGGCTTTTTCTTCACATTATTATCAATATATGGGTACATATGAACATACACTATATCATGTGTGTCGTTATTATTTTTTATATAATATATTATAAAAAATTAAATATTAAAATAAAAAAAGCTATATTTACTATGTGATTTAAACTACAAAGGAAACATTGTAATACAATCTTTTAACACCACAATTTTATTCTCACGTTTAAGTATTGTAATTACTAAATAGTAATTACCACTGCTTATTTTAACGTGTTCTTAAAAATTGTATTATTTACAATATACTATTACATTATACAAGAATTAATATTATAAAAAAACACTGGAATTTATTCTCAAATGTTACCCACCTTCTAAGTGATAAAATATAAAAATCAGAGAAAATGTCAGGGCACAAACAAAACTTAAAATGCAATGTTGGAAATAAATATATGTCAGCTATTAAGAAAAAGTGGTGCTACAAATAAATGGTCAATATCGATTATAACGTTATAAGACAAGTATATATAAAATTATCGATATTGAGAATCGGTTGATTAATAGTAACACTCAATATCATTTATAATATTGATAAATTTTACATCAGAAAAAAAGAAACCTTTTAAAAACATGATCCTTTGCAAAAAAAAAAAAAAAAAAAAAAACACTTTTTCGGTTTGCTGTCAGCGGGACAAAAGATGGCCAACGTGAGCTAAAAATTTGTGGAACTATAAATTTTGGCTTTCCACTGAAATCCTCTAACTGCGGAATGATATAGGCATTCCGCTAACTGCAATTCCACAACATTTTTTCAAATTATCGCAAATCGCAATTCTCAATTTATTTGGTATTCCGCAATTGCAGAACGCCCACCTCTGTATATTATATTATAATATATATATATAAATTATATATATATATTATATATATATATATTATATTATATTTATTTATATATATATATATATACCGTATATATATATATATATGTCAAGCCCAGACACATTAGCTGTCCCCTGTATACTAAAAAACTATGATAGCTACGTAAAAAACTGAATACATTTTTTGAAATCAGCGCACATTGTAATGGAGTGAAAAATGAAGAAGAATAAAATAAAGGGTGCGATAAAAAAATATAAATCTCTCGTTCCCCCAAATTTTCGCGTTCCACAGTCATGAGTCCCCCAATATTTTCTTTAAAATGTTAATGCGAACATATTGCGTGCGTCGCATGCACACACTCACAAACTCTATGATAGATAGATGTTCTAGGGGGCGAAATTAAATTTTTTTTTGGTGACCTGACTTGACCTGACCTATATGCAATTTTAATTTTTAAATTTTATTTAATTTTCTTTTATTTTTAATTTTTGCCATTATATTTTTAAAGTTTCCCCTAAAGTATTGAAAAAATATTTTAAGAAAAATTTATTTTTATCAGGGTACCAGTGTTTGAAATTAAGTTTGGAAACGTACGATTATAACTTATTTTTTGGAGTTATATTATTTATTAAAATTAATAATTATTATTATTTTTTTTTGTTCTGCTTATAAAATGTACGCTGAATTCAAAAATGTATTTCAGGGTTTTTGTATGTTAGATATAGTGTTTTTTTTTAGATACAGAGGGCACCTAATCTGGAGACTGGCCATATATATATATATATATATATATATATATTTATATATATTATATAGCTATATATATATTTAATATATATATATATATATATTATATATATATATAATATGATATATATATATATATATTATATATATATATATAATATAAGTCCCGGTATAGGTCGCGGTGGGGTACGGTGGGCCACTTTAGGATATAACTCGTCTCCCCACTTTCCCCAAATACACCGTTTTTGAATTTTTTTTCTGTCTGAAAATGCAAGGCCCTATAGGGAGGTCATAAGCACACAACAAAATTCCTTTAATGCAAATTCTAATAATGCCGATCTACAGTTCCATCAAGTTTAAATTGAGCTTCATCAGACCAAAAATTATTCGTCTTAAAAACTACCCATCTTCACGTACCAATGTGTGAAACCAATTGCAATTTCCTCTTTTATGTATTAAATTCAATTTTTATATTTGAATTTTACAAATAGTAATTGTTATATATTAAATAGTATTATATTAAAAATTAGTAAAAAGTAATTAAAATTTCAATAATGATAAATAAAAATAAGAATAAAAAATTGTTGTGGCCCAATTCACCCCATTCGTGGGACAAATTTTGACACTTTGTGAATTTATATTTCCATATAATTTCATTTTTTATTTAAGTTTTTTACTTAATTTTACTCCATTTTTATTATATTTAAATTAGATATACGTAATAAAAATGTCAATAATAATAGGCTACATAAAATAAGAATAGCAATAGTGGCCCAATTCACCCCATCATCAATTTTTATGGGGGTGTGTGAATCGGGCCAAGTTAGGCCAGCGATTTAACCACTATGCACTGTTTGAAACAAAAATTTACTTTGTCAGTTTAAAGCTAACATACTCAACTGTATACATTGAAAAAATAATTAAAAATCTGTAAATAACTTCATTTTATGATAAAGTAAACAACTAACATTTTTCAAAAGTGAAATTCTATTTAAGACATTTTATACCCTAATATATTATATTTTTTTAAAAATATTAAAAACTCTTTGGAATTAAAGGATAATCTAAATTAAAACTTGTTACTCCCCGCACCGCGTGGCCTATTTAATGAGCAAAAAAAAAATTTTTAATTTTTTTTAATTTACAGTACAACCCGCCCGACTCTATTATACAGACTGCCGGTATCGGTTTCCTGTTTAACTTCCATGCGGATATTCCAGCTATCCGGCTAAATTCACTATCCGGCCCTAATATATAATATATACCGTATATTATATATATATTTTATATAATATAAATTATATTATATATATAATATATTATATATATAATATATATATTAATAGTAGCTATAATATATATATATATTATTATATATATATATATATAATTATAATATATATATATATATATATTATAATATATATATATATAATATATATATAATTATATATATATATATATATAGTATACCGTATATATATATATACCATTATATATATATATATATATATTATATATATTATTATATATTATACCGTATATATTATATATATATATTATACTTATTATATATATTTATTATATATATATATATATATATACTACTTATTACTTCTCCCCTGGCCCACCTCAATTGGAGGGCCACACTGCTTCCAGGGAAGCCCGCCACCGCCCTTGGTCAGTTCCACATGGTCAAGAAGGGAAGAAGATAAGAGAAGTCGGCACGGGGGAAGGCGTCTGAGAGCGGAGCACCCAGAAGGGAGGTGCTCCATTGTATCTTGGGAAACGTGACATCTGGTGCAGGTGGGGGAGGTGACATTATCTAGTTTGAGTCTATATTTATATTGCAAGAGTTTTGGGTGGTGTCCTGATCTGCTCCGTGCGGTGAGGTCTATTTGCCTCCGGACAGTGTTTCTTCTCGTAGGGGAAATTTTTTGGCAGGGAGTGTTTAGTAAGTGTATTGGGGCGGTTTTGTAGGTAAGTGTTGGTTAGTTGGGTATGGATGTGCGTGACCCATGACCTATTGGGAGGGGGTGGGGGAATAATGTTGTAAATGTTGTTATAGAATTTAGCTGGTGAGGAGGGGGTTGATTTTAGTCTGTGTTGGGAGGGGTTGGAGAGGATTTGGTGACATGGTTAGGCTGGATTTAGTTTTTTTTTGGTAGAATTGAGTCCCCACCATCTCCAGGTGGGTGGAGATGGGGAGGACGGAGGTCTCGTCATGTAGATGTTGGATGGGGGTGGTTTTTGTGCAACCCGTGATGATTCTGAGGGCGGTGTTTTGTGTGATTTGTAATTTTTTTGTATTAGTTATTGACAATGCTGGGAACCATGCGGGGGAAGCGTAGTTTAAATTTGTTCTGAGGAGTTGTTTATAGGTGGTGGTAAGGGTGTGTTTCCTGTAGCTAAAGTTGTGTTGAGAAAGGGTTCTGAGGGTGTTTAGTTTCCGTTGGGTTTAGGAGGTGATTTGATCGATGGGGGGGGAGAATGTCATTTGTGTGTCATAGGTAAGTCCTAATATTTTTGGGGTTTTGTTTAGTGGGAGGGAGTTGTTGTTCAGGAAAACTGTTGGGTGGAGTGAAGATTGGTGGCAGTCAGTGGTTAGGAGGGTGTCATAGAATAAACATTGTTTAAAATTAAATTCTGCATCTTTTAGTGTAAAATCTATACACATTGAACAAATATTAAGCATTTTATGAAGAATTTAAGGATTTTTAACCTAAGAAATTTGACAATTTTTTTAGTTCTTTTATATAACCTCAAGTGGGTCGGCTAAAACTGGTAACCACATGTTTTTTTTTGTCATAAATCTTCATGTTGCATCAAAAGCCAAGTAATTAGAGGGGACACTTTTTATTTTATTAGGTTTTGGCCCACCTTAAATTGTTCATCCTAATGCCATGCTTTCTTTTTTTCAATGCGTTTACAGTGTTTTCATTTTTTATACTGTAAAGTATAAAAGCGTTCAGGACGCATATGTCTATGATAGAGTAAAACCAGGACAAGGTCCAGCATAGTGTGGACCTTTTGCAAGAAAACCGTCTTACAATTTGATAATCTGTATCAACGGCACCCATTGTGGAATTATAAAACTTGATGACCTGTGGCCTTTTCTTCAGATTTTGGTTTCCCTTTATATGTTTAAGGGATTTCAAATTTAGTGTGCATCGTGGATAGGAGGATTACATTTTTGGGGGGTTTTCTTTGGTTGCATACGATGCTAGCATTATTGGCACATTGTCCCTTCATGTTGGGTTTTTTGACATTTCAAACAATGTTGAATATAACTGACAGCCTCTCGTTTCCTTCAGGTTTTCTGGCAAATGCTTTCTAGTGTTGTTCATCGTTCCAACCAGAGTAAGCCCTTCGTTATATAGTGCCTTTGCTAATGGGACAGAGGTGTAAAGCCTATCCATTGTAATGTTTCCATGCATGTTATAGTAAGGTCTTGCAAGGTGCATAACAACCTCCATTTAATTTTTCGCTGGGGTCTGTCTCCTTTTCCCATCATAGAGCAACAATTGAAGGATAAGGCCGGTATCGCAGTCCGACAACATTCGTAGAAGCAACCCATATTTACCTGGTTTTGATTTGATATACACCCTAAAGGATGCATTGTCCCTAAATAAACACAGCATTTCATTCAATGCAAAATAAATGGGACCAGTGTTGGGAGGTTTTTGTTTACAACATTTCTTCAATGCACATTAATCGTCCATGTTGGGTTCTTTGACATTTCAAACAATTGACCATATCGAAAACCTCCCTCAGTGGTTCGAGCTTGTCTGCTCTTTCTCTTTCTTTCCTCACTTTTCAGTCTTCAAAGCGAAGTAAGGTCAGCATTGCCCTGAATCGCCTCAAAGACATTCCAGCTCTATAAATATTCTTTCCTGAGGCTTCACTCCAAAGTCGTTCCAAATCTTGTTTGGTGTCACTGTAAGCACCCATCGCAACCAGTATCGCAAGAAATGCGCGTAATTCCATTACATCTGCACCCAGATACAACTTTTTGTCCTTGACATGATGTTCTTCAATGAATTCGTGTGAATATTTGTTAGTTTTTTCTAAAATGTGATCTAGAATTTGATTTTGCATGTAAGCGTCAAAGCATTCGATGAGGGTCGACGCATCTGCCGCTTTCCCATTGAACTTCGCTTTCTCCCTGCCAATATTTCTGGACCTTGTCTTTGCCGTTGGTAATTCTAGACTAGACCACAAATGTCCACTTTTTGCTCTGAAGCAAATTTCATCATCACCATCAGGGTCAGAAGGTTCAACGTCTTCTTCCTTGGTCTTTTCCTACCTCTCCTTTTCCTCTGTCAGTCTGTATATGAGGTCTTGCACGTCATCATCATCCAATTCTGATAAGCTATCAGATTCATCCATTATGTCATCGGGATCAAGGGAGTTGTCCGGTATATCATCAATAGTTCTTTCTCCATATGTTTTCTTCCTCTGTCTAAGAGACCAGCACACTGTATTGGCTTCACCAGATGTTGATGGTTGCACCACATCTGTTGTTGGTTTATTCTGAAAGAGAAAGGTTTTATAAATACCTTTGTATGGAAGTGAATGCAATAGAAACGTTTAGACTACATTATATCAAATACTTACATAATCGTATCGAATAAAAATGTTTATTGTTGATTCTGAGGGACTGTCAGAAGCTATGGCGGTCGAAGGTATAGCTTTGGTTTTCGAAACAATGGGGGTTCTGGATGATTTGCATGGCGTAATTTGGCTAGTGGAAGCAACTGGGCTGCAGGATTTCTTTCTAGGCTAAAAAAAAAAGCGTTTGGTAAATTCAAATGATCACAAGTAATGATAAGAAGAAAAACTTTTGAACACTTTCTATATAATACTTACATAAAACGAGCCCTCTTGAATTGCTGACTTTCAGGCAGACTTTCTTAGTATGCTGGTAGAAATTTTGCACCGCTTGACAGAATGCTCCATACCTTCTATCTCTTCATCAGATGATGAGTCAGCTAACTGCAAATAAATTACAAGTCCTATATATACATGATAAAAAGGAAAAAAAAATATTCTCAAGATATAAAAAAGTACATTTGTTAAAAATTTGTAAATAATGTTTACCACTCTCTTTGGTCCCATTTTTTGGTTGACAAGTGCTTTTCTTTCAAAGAATATAATTTCAAATGTAACTAATTTATGATTAAAAACTTGAGTAAATTAAAATTTACAAGTTACCAAAAATTTTAATTGCAAACAAAATTTAGAAAATAATACAAATCAATGCTATCAAATCTGAAATAAAAAAAAATGAAAAAATTCCAAGTTAAAAAATTCATTAAAAATTAATAAAAAATTAAAAAATAAATAAATTATATTGTTTTACTACAGTATTTATTCAATACTGAAGCAAAACCACCATTTTTTTGAGGTTTTTAAATTTTCAGGCCAATTTTTGGTCACCCACGCGTGACTATGCGATGGACTTTTTACGTCCAATTCAATTTTGAACCCCTATATTTTTTTTTTACGACTCGTAAAAAAGAAACGTGAATACTAAGACAACTGAAGAGGTTCCTGAATACAATGAAAGCTCTTGTCATTTAATATTTATTTTTACGTGTTATGTTACAATTCCAAATAATAAGAAAAATGTTTCTCATAGTTTTAAATACAGTGACTTTTTACTTGATAAATTGATTTTTAATTTGAAAATAATACCTATGTGCAATTATTAACTAAGACAGTCATAGCTTGTACAACAACAAGGGTGATATAAATACTTTATTACTAAAAAACTACGCAGAAAAGTTAGATAATATATATATATATATATAATATATATATATATATATGTAAATATATATTATATATATATATATATATATATATATAAACATATAGTATATATATATATATATAATTACCATTATATAGTATTTTATATATATATATATATATATATTATATTATATATATTATATATTATATATTATATATATATATATATAACATTATATATATTATATATATATTATATATATATTACTAATTTATTATGTTACCGGAACCTCGATTTTTTTTTGTGAAGTTCCGGTTCTGAGCGGAACTAGTTTTGCGTTCGGCTGGAACTAACCGGAAACTTTTCTACTTTTTGCAAAGTCTTTCTAATAAAATTCAGCAATTGATTTGTCATTTACACATTTATGATTATGCATAAAAAATAATATTGAAAATTGATATACAGTCGTCCCTCGTAGAACGGGTTAGTCCTGACCCCCCGCGTTATAGGCCACAAATCGCGTATAACTTTAAACCCCCTTAAAAATCATTAATTTTAAAATTTTTACCTTTGTATAAGGTGAATAAATTAGCAGCAGTATTTTATTTATCCTTAATAATAATTGAATAAATTTTCAGATACAATGTTAATTTACAGACAGTATATAAACCATTTTAATTGATAGTTAAATTAGTTAGGATATTTATTACAGTTACAGTCAGTACTCTACAATCTTAAAATGAGCCAAAAAAGTTTTTAGTTTTTTAAATAAAAAATATTACAAAGGTACAAACCTTTAAAAAATTTGGAGATAAAATTGTTTTTATATATTTAATTAAAATAGCCTGAGGACTGTAATATAAATTTTTAAAGTTTTAGCCAATGGAGCACAAAAATAGTTTCTTTCAACAATTGTGAATGAAGTTGAGGTTGTAGAGAAGATTAAGGCAGTCCGAATCTGTAGGTTGTATTGGCTGCTTCTTTGAGAAAATACATCGTTATTGGTAATTGACGCTTTTGCCTTTTTAGTCACCAAATATTTTCTTTTTTTTTCATTTGTTTATGTTATTAGATGTATGTATAACTTTTATTTAATTTTTTGCAATTTTATTTTAATTATTGTTCTTAATGTCTTTAAAAAATTTCTAAGTCATTTCCTTGATTTTTTAATTTTAATTTTTTCCTTTTTAATTTCGTTTTGCCAACCGCGGTATAGAAGATCGCGTTCTATAAGACCGCGTTTCTAAGAGGGACGACTGTATGGAACAAATATCATGATAAAATGACCTTCGACTCTGTACTTTTGAAAAACTTTAAAATATGAAAACAATATTTTCACACTCGAACGGGTAGCTTTAATACTCTAGAACGGGGTTGGGGATATTTTTGATTTTTTTTGAGATTTTTTTATTTATTTTTATTTTTTTAGACACAAATTGCCTTTTTTAATTTTTTTTTTTTTTAAATTGTTTAATTATCTTAATTATTACCTAATTAATAATAAGTTTAGTAAATTTAATTATTTAGTTTAATTAAGTAATTTAAATTATATATATATATATATATATATCTTGTTATATATATATATTTATTTTTTTTATAAGATATATATATTTTTTATATATATATATATATATATATATATATATATATATATATATAATATATATATACCGTATAATATATTATATATATATATATATAATATATATATATTATATATATATATATATATATATAAAATAATATATAAGATATAGTCTATATATATATATATATATATATATATATATATATATATATATATATATATATAGTGCTGTTACCTAAAAAGGGCCCACAATTTTAAGTTTGGCAATAACTACTAAACTATTTAACATATATGAGTTTTAAAATAAGTTCTTAGATTGCCAGGTCCTATGTATGTTACCACATAAAAAAATTTTTTTTTGCTTAAAAATTTGTAAAAAATTATTTAAAATATCGAAGTGAAAAAAAAAAAAGCCCGCTTTTTGCAAAAAAGGCCCATGTGTATGACAAAAAAGGGCCCCACCCTATTAACTTCCTGCTAGATGTTAATTTTTTTTGGTATTTTTAGGGTTATTATCTTATTCAACTTTATATGCACTAAATAGGCCTGAATTTTTCTTTTGTTTTTTTTGAAATTAAATCAAAAAAAATTAATAAAAAAAAAAGGTTAAAATTTCTTCAAATTTTTCAAAAATCATTACATTTTGGTCAACCTTCATAACTCTTCCTTGAGTTAATTTTTTTTTTGTTTTTTAAGTTTTTATTTTGTTATTTAAGGTTTTTTGTGACTAAATATGAAGATTTTTTTTTTTTTTTTTTTTTTTTTTTTTTAAAAAAAAAAAAAAAAAAAAAAAAAAAAAAAAAAAAAGTAAATTTTTCCTTAAATTAAACAAAAAATCCAAGTGGGCCAACTCTTATAACTCTCTCTATATATATACCGTATATATACAACAAGAGTTAAAATAAAGATGGGCCCTTTTTACATAACATTTATGAAAAGTGGGCCCTTTTTACATAAAAAAAAGCATTTTTTTAGACAATATACTAAAGTAAACAAAAATAAAACAATTACCATGTTGTTAGGTGTTATAACACATATACAGGCCAATTTTCATTCAAAAAAAAAGTGGGCCTTTTTTTGTCATACA